>JAPYYS010000305.1:0-201844 GCA_030522525.1 Campopleginae sp. 14b
TCTTACGGCGTTTAGGCGTTGAGAAAAAGATGAGGTTCTGATTGGAGGAATGGTCGAAGCGTGTTGTTTATAAAGAGTTGATTTTGTTGACTTCGACCGCTGACACACAATCCGTGAGAATCGTTTTGACCGTTGAGTTCGAATCAAAGCCTGCCTTTGTTTTCATACAAATAATGAGCAGAGCCGTAGCCTTTCTTCCAAATCTATGTATTAATCCTGAACCTCATAAATATATAAAAGGGATTCTCAGAAGTCTTGTGGGAAAACGATTCCTCCATATTTTTATTTTTATATACGAAAAAAAGGTTAGATTTGTGAAATAATTTAATTCATACAAGTCATCTCGATCGTCTTTCATACATCCATTGTTGCTTCGGCATCGAACTATGAAGGCCTTCAGTTCGTGAGGAAAATCCTACTCGGTCATTCCACTTCGCACTACGATTGTATAAATCAATTGAGCAGTAGATAAACGTCTGTCAAAACATTCAATTTTCCGGGATACGTCTCGTAAAACGCAAAGTTGGATTAGGAATAAAACAAAACTCTACTCTATAAATAGACGGGACGCGACATATGTGACACCAACAGACATTTCTCCGCGCGCAACCATCTCCCGCGTATTGCAAATTCGCAAAACGTATAACTCCTGCTATCTACCGGATTCGTTGAGAACTTCCATTCCGTATTCCGAAACACCGACAGCACCGATCACGCATTTGAATATTTACCTGCAGTCGATATCGCACTCTCGAAATAAAATTCGAAACTTTTACTTTTTGGAACACTCCAAAAGTTCGAACAAGACCGTAAGTCTCATTACTCAATAATTTTTTCTTTCACAGCTTCTGACCGAGACACGGTCAATCCACTTGAATCAGTCAATAAATTCGTACTCCGACTTTCGAAAATTGTATTCTTATCGTAAATGCCATAAAAAAACTTACAAAATAAGTTAGCGAACGGAATTAAATACAAAAGTGTCAATAAGGTAGTAATTAACCTTGCAGGTTTCCTAGCCCTCACCACAAATCCTCAAGGTCAAAAGAGAAAAAAAATTGTATTCAACTCGGCTCACTGGAATCGGTATGAGCGAAAATATGCTGGCAATATTCGTTCTCACGATTTGGCGCCATTGAGAAAGCATTAGATGTCGCCAGAATGCTCAACTCCGGAGATTTTTAGATTTCACATTTCTTTCCCACAATGAATCATCGCGCGATTTGCCAATAAATTGATAAACGATTCCTGAGAGTTTGCATTAACGATAAGCCACGATGTTTTTTGTTTTGTTTCTTTGTTTTTAATTCAGCACTTTTCACGTAAATCAACGCCGCGAGCAAAAGTGATACGAAAAGTCCAGGCACGATACTTAGGAATGCAGTGAAAGCGTAATACGATATTTGCACCAAGTCCGTTGAGATAATCCGGCGGTCCATTTCTGACTCTGCGAACGAGCAATGAAAATTTCGCCATTCAATTGATTCTTGTTGTTTTTTATCGGCGGTCTGCTTTTTACACTAAAAAACAAGTTAACAAAATTCAATATTTATTGATACAACTTTTTGCGCCACGATTTTCCACTTTTCTGTTGATGCAGTTTTAGAAGGATGGACCTGCGATTTCTGCAAGACGTGTACCAGCAACTTGGTAATGCACAAATCACAGGAATTGAACATGTACAAAAAAAAACAAAAAATTCTTATTTGTCAATTACCCAGCGTCGAATTTGGAATATTGCTTGTTAAACAATTGCTTTTTTACCAGACTAATAGCAATTTCTTTGTTAGCTCAAAATAGTCTAAAGAAAAACGTGGAATTTTGACAATTTTTGTTTGGTTTTTGTTTAAAATTGAAAAAGAAATGGACAAATTTCGAATTCTTATTGTTTTTCATTGACGACGCGAGGAATTCCGGAGAAATGGAGAAAAAAAGTAAGGAAAAGGTTTAACCATTGATTGAAGTGGAATCGTGACGGAGAACTTTGTCTGGTGTGGACGAAATAAAAGAGTCGACGAAAAGCTGTTAAAATTGCAAAGAAGACAAAATTTTATTCGGTCAAATGATTTAGCATTGTTATTCCGACATAAAGTGTATACAATCTCGCAATTTTATCGTGTCGATTACGTTTCTGTTGTTTTTCTCTCGAAGCTCATGCGTGTGAATGAATATCGACGATGGAACATTTTTTTCGACGGTTTTACGGCGTGCTCTAATAATCTATGGTTTCATGGGGAAAAAGAGGATTAAAGCCAAATCTTATGGGTCGCCTCGATTCAGGAAAGTTGTTCATTTGCAGGCGCATGATTTGCAGGAACATGTGCCACCGGACTTGCACGTACACTTGTCTGGAAAAAAAAACCGATAAAATGATTTAATATTCGTGCGATAAAAAAACGTTTTCATTCCTTTTGTGGAAACATATTTTTTCGTCCATGTTTTCTCACCTCCGCATCCATCGTCACAGCACTTGCAATTGTCTCCACAATGACATCCGTCCTTGCAGGAATCTGTAAGAAACAATTAATTATAAATCATATTAATTAATTAATTATGAACAAAAATTAATTGAAAATATTCAAAATAAACTGAAAAATATTACAAAAATAAATCGACTCTCGCAGATTATTCCGGTCAGATAAAACGCAAAAAAGTAAATGAACAAACAACACGCAGTCAGAATTCTTCTCCATTAGCTCAATTACCAATTGTCCGGATCAGACGCTTCACGTATAACCGAGCAAGTCCATAATTATGAGTTAACGATTGCTAATGCATGAGGCAGGGCAGAGGAGCCCTGGGATTTTCTACCAACCAACGGTACTTGGCTGGAAATTTTATTTAGCAGAATAGTCACTCGTGCAGCGTCAATGCACGAGTTGTTTCCGGTCGCTGACACTTTAGCAACACAATACAATTTGTTGCCTATTTTTTTTCTTTTTTTCTTATTTTAGGAAAATTATTTTCATTAAATATCCAAACGCGAGAATTTTGATCGAACTAATTAATCGCATCGATTAATAAAGAGAAATCGATTAATCAATTCAATTAAATTGCTATAATACGAAAAACTTTGGAAAAATGACTATTTTGTATTTCCTGAATTCTTCTTTTGTGACAATGTCCCAAGAACACGGCAACCAAAACTTCGAGATGTAGGAAAAATGCAAGAGGCAAGAGGCAATTGTAAAATGTCGGAATTTTATCGAAAATATTGGATGACGAAAAAATCTCCAAATGACAACTCGGAGAGATGACAGTGGAAAATAGTCGATCAACAATTGAGTCTCATGAGGGAAATAATTGCATGAAATTTAGTGACATGTAGCCGGTTTTAATTCAATTCAACAGGTAATAAAGATTGATCGAGCAAATTGAATGAAATCGCCGGCCATCGTTGCGTCAAGCAACAAAATCGTCGAGTTTTACTGAGGCGGAAAAAAGCAGAGAGTTTGTAATGGATAAATAAAAATTGGTTTACCTTTGCACTTGTCGCAGCAGGGGCCTGGCATTTTGTCCAAAAGTTTGACTTTTTTCACAGGGTTTATAATAAACTTTGTAGCGATGTTACTAGCACGTTGGTTAGTGAGGTGTTTGGTCTGTCGTTGAATGTGCGCTTGAATTTATTGATCGTTCCCCGCCTTGATTTTTCGCCGTTGGAGGGGGCCCCGGCCGCGGCGTGTGCAACGAAAAGAAGCAGCGTGCCATGTGCAACCTTCCATTCGAGCCTCGATCGTACAGATGTTGGAAAAGTGATTGGTACGTTTACACACACCGCGGATCTCAGGAGCGTGTCGATTATTCTCGATATACGGAGCAACAATGGTCACGAGGCCACGAGGAAGTCCCTATAATAATATAAAAGCCGCACGTTTAATTATTACCGTTGATCGGACATGAAATTAGGACCAAATTAGAAATCATTTAGACACCGAAAAATCCTTCGCTTCTTACATTCAATTTTTTTATCACAACAAGAGGGTCAGTGGTTACCGTTCAACGACAACAAATCGACCAAAACCCAGTCACCGAAAAATCCACGCTCTACTTAAACAACGAGAAAAACTAGCCCACTGATCTCTCAATGGTCCAGGGAACATTTTCTTCAGGAAATAACTCTCGGACACTTGCTCCTATTTTTTTTTAACCTCTTGCCAAAAGGCATCCTGCCTGCAATCGGAGCAAGCGCCACTTTCCAAAAAGCGTGCTCCTTTTTTCTAAACAATGCAAAATAATTTATTTTTTTTGGCTCAAGTCTCTTATTTTTTTAGCAACATTTATTCAATTTGTAATGAATATCAATCCAAAGAGCTGAGCATTCAAAATTCATGCTTTTTTTTTCAAATATTTTTTCAGCAACTGGCGAAATACATTTTTCCCACATTTTGATGTTAAATCCAGTTTCTTTATGGGAATCGCGAGACAACGAATGCCGGAAAATCGTGTTTTTCATGCAGTTCCTTTGGGTTTGCCCAAAGAGTGGACGCACGACGTAACTTTCTGAAACATTTAACAACAAATGGTAATTAGTCAAAAAATAATTTCAGAAATGAATAAAAAAACGAATTTGCAATAATTTTCGATTTTTTTTTCTCCCCAAAATGACTCTTCACGTTGTATGCCGAAAAAAGGGAGAATAGATCGGAGTTACATGCAACTGTGGATAAAAAAATTCAAAAAACGGATGCGAACTTAGATTTTTGAACTGCGCAGGGCTGTAGATATCGTAGAATCAGTCGACCCAGCGTTCTCGGCACCAGTCACGTTCCTGTGATAATTTTTTTGTATATCAACGATAAGGCAGAGCTACAGGTCCAATCTGTGGAGTATAATACACAACATATAGATATATATAAGCAGAGTAAAGAAACGACTGTGCCGCACGGCACTCTTGCAGTCGAAGATCGTAAAATAAAAAAGGTGGAAAAAAAAAGTAATTTTCACGATCTTGGGCACGGCGTCGGGATCTGCAGCGAAGAGATTCTCGAATTCTTCTTATTTTCCCATCGGCTAGTCGTAGGCCCGAGGAAAAGTGTTAAATTTGTGATTCCCAAGAAATTTCAATAATCGAGAATCTTTTTTTTTCTCGTGGAACAGAGAAATTTGAGCAGAGAAATTCTTGACTTTATTGTGACTTTCCTCAACGAGACTCTAATTCCGGAAACTTTCGCATCGTCATGTTTCGCTGTGATTGTTTGTAGCATATTCTCAGTCGCATAATTCTCTATTGTTCCATGCGGATCGGTAAAATCGTGTGGATTCCCAATCAAAGGCAGTTACTGCTGAAAACTTTTGCACCCGACACTAATCCACCGGATGACGATAATTCGGCGCATAACATTGTGCAACATTGATCGGTTCTACCATAAGTGACGCTTTTTTTTCTCTCTCGTTTTTTCAGGCCAATCTATTGGAATAAAAAAAAAGAAATGACGAGAAAATCTGCAAGACTCTCCATGAAGTTGGATCGAGCAATGAGGAACTTTTTTCGACTTTATTTTCGCATGCTCAGTGGCTTTATGTTAAGAAATTTGACTCCGAAAACGCACACTGTATTTTTAGGAATGATTTTTATTCAATAAAATATTATGACACGTTAACAATTATCAAAAAATTAGAGTATCTTGAAAAAAAAACGACAGAGTAGCTGCTATTTTGATTCTGTTTTTCTGCCCTTTCCCCGATTCAAATACTCTTTCGATCTCTTTGAGCTGGAATGCTTTTTGAATAAAATAAAAATGAGATTGTACGCGAAAAATCAAACACCGAAATCCTTAGGCTAAAATATAATCTGTTTCTCCCATTCGCTTAGACTTAATCGATCATTGGAAATTAAGGGACATTGGCAGAGATACAAAGGACTCGAATATCAACTCCTTCCAAGCAGAATATACAAAAAAGGAAGATACGATTAAATAAACTTTGTTACTTCTGTTCTTATAAGTTTAAGCCTTGAAAAATTATTGCTTCGAGATGCTCATCGTTCCGGATTGCTCTACTGCATTGTGTTTTTTCTCCGGATCATAAAATTAGGAGAAGCTTCTGGTACTTCCGTGACTTTCCCACTCGTAACTCAAGACTTGCACAAAATTTACACTCGACGAAAATCCGAAGTCGTTCCAGTAAGTGAACGAAAAATCATCGATCGAATTTTCTTTCGAATAATTTGGTCTCAACAAAGTTGTTGACTTTTTTTTCTCTTAAATTTCCCAAAAATGTTCCTCGTGAGAGAAACTGCCCAGCATTGGCTCGATTACTCCTAGGAAATGAATGTTCGGAATCGTTTCGTAGTACCAAAGCGTCATCCAATTTTATCTTCTGAGGAAAAACACTCGATGAACGACAATCGTACAAAATTAGTCCCAAAGATATAGAAACTCGATAAGATGTAATTCATAGCTATGCCCATCGATTCGCGTAATTCGTTTTCTCAGCGGACTTTTGTACGTGGATCGACATGTCAGCAGAATCGCTGCCACTTTCAGGTACATCGTGCTCCTCGTATTTCCCAAAAATCTTCCTTTCGTGACGAATTACCACCCGATTTTGCATCGACTGAAGCAACCCACGAGTTCGAGCTCCACCAATGCTTCTCGGGCTTTGATCGATCTGAAAAGACACGAGAGCGATCGATCAATAAGTTTCGCTCTTCTTTGCATCAAATCATTATGGGAGTGCAGCCCTCCTGAAAGTACATATTGGGTCAATCTGACCCAAGACGTTTTTCAAATTGTTGTATCCCAGTGAACACGCATTTTTCAATTTTATTTTATTTTTTTTATTTCACTTTTATTTTTTATTTTTATTTTTATTGCTTTAGAGTCATTTTTTGGTAGTAAATCATCAATTTGATGCCAATAAAGTCGTTGCGAAGCAAAAGCGGTGACGATGGTTTTTCGGGTCAAAACGACCCAATACATACTCGAAGGACTAACATAAAGCAGAATAAATACTCACTGTATGAACCCGAGTAGGAAGTTCGTAATTGGCCTTGCCAAGTAGAAAATCAGGCGTTTGTTTATTCTCATCATTGAACTCCGACTGCGACTCGGCATCCTGGAAAAACTGTTAATCATGTAGTTTTCTTCGTTTATTTCCTAAACCTCATTTGTTATTAATAAGGAATCCATGTGTCCTGCACGAACAACGCAAATAATGTCATTCTGTTAACGTTCCATTGGATCACGGAAAAATGTGTTATCAGCAAGAAAAAAGAGGGATTTCTGTTATATTTTTATGAAGTAAATTTGAATACGGGTGTAAATTGCAATTAACGAATTGTAACGTGACTTTCAGTACGTGATCTTCGAACCAGGGACGAACTTAACACGTGAAATTAAGTGAAAATTCTCAAATGCTAAAACGAACAAAGGCTTCTTTGTTCTTTTCGTAAAGAAACAAATTTTTACAAAGTTTCGCTATGGAAACCGTTGATCCGGGTTTCCCGCATTTCTAACGGTGCGTGGTTATTAAATTCATTCGGGAATTCCCAACAGAATAATATGGCGTCATTTTTATGACGAATTTTCTGAAAATTTTGCGTCAATTATAATCTTGCTTCCTCATAGAGGAAACTATGCGACGGTGAATTTTGTTTTCCCAGACTTCAATGTCAATGTCCTCAAAATGTCGCAAAATACCGAAAAATCATGGTTAGGAAAAATGTCCGGATGCGCGTGTGGGTGCGTGTTATGGCACTGAAAAATTCAAACGTTCATAACTCGAGAACGGTTAGAGCTACAGGGCTCCCGTTTTGCACAGATGTTAATCCATACAAGCTCTTCATTATCTGAGAATTTTTTCGGAATCGCTAGGAAAATACGAATTCTACAGCATGTTGAAATTTTCAAAATTTATTGCTAATTTTTTTTCTCTCATTTTCGGAAGTGTTACAAGTTTTCGTCGGTAGAAAAACGATCGAGGCCAAGTGTCTGTACGGACATTCGGGGCTTCGAGAACGAGGAAAACGATTTTTGCAACATTCGATGCAAGTTTTAATGACTAGAAAAAATACATACCTTTTGTGGAGTGAGGAGACGACGTCTGCGCGGACTATCCCGAGGAGTTGTTTTTTTTGCATCATGGTTGAAGGTTATTTTCTCTTCGGACGCGATTCCATTCGTAGGTGTGAGTAACATTGCGTTAGTTCTCGTTACAACGTTTTGTATGAGATTCATGTCTGTGCCATGTATGTATGTCCTTACAGGTGATATGACGTTGCCATTGAAGCCGTTCCTGAAGATCCCAGGAGCGTGAGGGCTCTTGATGATTCTCTGCATACCCGAATGCGAAGAATCGATCGGACTTTTGAATAACGGTCCCAATCGTCTGTGAGCCATAACCGGCGCAGGTTTTCCCGGGGTTATGAAAAATCGATTTCGTGGACTGTGCGTCGGTATCATCGGGGACAGATTTTCCGGACGAGGGGAATTGGCGGGTTTTCCAACGCTGTTTTGTTTCATTATAGGAGAGGATCTCGGGGGCGCCATATGATATCGGAGAATCGGACTTTCCACGCTCGCTGAAGGCGTCGATGCTTTTTTGCCTAAATCCGAGTTCTGCTTAGTAAAAGGTTGAGGATTGCTTTTGATTTCCGATTTTTCTTTTTGTCGCCTAATTTCCTTGGACGCCAAGACATTCGGAGTCTTCTCGTGAGTTTGGATCGTTCGGGGCGTTCGACAAGTTTGCAGATTTCGCGTGGATGGCAATTTATTTTCTCGGGACCGCGACCTGGGATGAGCTTTCGTCGATGATCCGAAATTACTGGGTGACCTGCTTCTGGCGGTGATGCCAGTTTTTTGCGGTTTCTTCGCACTGCTTTGAGGTCCCGTCGCCGTTCGAGCGTCGTGCTTTCTTGTGTTGACTGTCGAGCCCACACCGAAGAATTTCGAACGAGACGTCGTGACGTTTTCGGATCCTGACGGTTTTCCTAGAATTTCGTACCGTCGGCTACTATTCGCGGCGACCCTTGACGACGATTCGGACTTGTGAGACTTCTTGCCGGAAAATTGAAGTGTCCGGGATATCGAACGAGTGTCTATCCCGGAATCCATGCTCGCGGTTTCATTTTTCTTTGTTTTCTCGTTCTGACGTAATTTCGCTCTACAACTTTGATACGTCATTAAGGATTGAATCGTTTTCCTACATTCAACCTCCGGGTCGATGCCTAAACGTTCTAACACTTTGGAGTAATCCTCGTTAGACGCTTTCGCATCCTCTTCAATCTTCTGCATTCGTCGAGCTGTCTCGAAACATCTTTCGCGTTGTTTTTCCAATTCGAGCCTGAGACTCATCGACAATTCATCCTCGTCGATAGCGTCGTTATCCGCAGCTGCCAAATCTTCAGCGTCCACCATTTCGACACTCGATTCATGACAAAACTCAGGCTCCGGAGTTCCCTGAACACAATGACTGTCGAAAGTATGAAAACCTGAGAGATTCGAGTCATCGAGAGCCGCTAATTGTTGCTCACATTTTTCAACGATCTTCTCTTTGTCGCGCAATTGAGCCGACACGTCGGATCCCGCTGTGCTGCGAGATTCTCTGCAGGCTAATTCCGTTCGAGGACTCATCGGTTCCTCGCTCAAATATTTTTCCAAGCAAACAAAATATCGAGTGCTGTTCGGAGAGCCTGGAGAAGCGGGTTCTTGATTTTCTCCGACAGCATTTTTGAACCGGTTGATCGGGGTTTTTTGGTGGTTTCTCGGGCTGCACAGATAAGCCTCAGGGCTTTTTGGAGAATCATCGCTGGAGGATATTTCAATTGGTGATTCTTCGATCGTTTCCGGTGCCTGGAAATTCCCTTTTTCCATTTCTTCCAAATGTTTCGTAATTCCGATCGTAGAATTCATGTGTTCGGGCATCGATTCGTCCTGAATGAACTTACACATTTTCCGAAACTCCCGAGTCATGCGGCTCAAGTTCACCGCTGAATTGTCAACGTTCTCGCATCCCGATTCCGACTCGTCAATGATCGTTAACATTTTTTCAGTAAAACGATGCGACGACGCCAGGAATTCCTGCGAAAAACGCTTCAATATCTTCGAACCCGAATCTTCCTTCGTCGGCGTGCTCGCCATCCTTCTGTACCTTGGGCTGTCCATCCCTAGGCAACATTCCCATGATCCAGTCGGTGCAGACACTGGCTCGTCGTTTTTGATGTTGTAATTCGTGTCCCGGGATTCCAGACTCGATTTATCCGAAGACTCGATATTTCTGTTCAGTTCGGAGCTGCTTCGTGGATCGTCCGTACTCAAACTCAATTCGAGATCAGATTGCGGTACACATTCTACGTTAATGGCTCTGTTCATCGAACTCGGCACGTCCGACCTGAATGATTCAGATAAATTTCCATGCGACAAAGAACCTCCCGCCGCGCTCCCGGAACATGCAGTTTGATACGAGTTCTCTGTACTACCCTGTGAATCCCCGTCCATAGCCTGACCAGCTAAAATCGTTGATTTGTAACTCCACGTACCAGAATTGTCCTCTTTCTCATGCCCATCCACCGACAATTTATTTTCGCTATACATTCCCACAAGAGGCTGTTCCGTTGTTCGTTCTTCTTTCCCACTTGTGGTTAGAACTGGCCTGCAGTCTGAGGAATCGTCTGCAGAAATCCAATTTTATGACTTCCTGGTTTGCTCAAGGAAATGCGTCGAGAGATAAATACTTTTCGACAGATTTGAGAATTACTCTGACAAAAATACAATAAACAATTCTTTTTGGTAAACTTTTTTTCTGAATGTACTGTTTTGCCTTCCAAGAGTTGTAGCCAAAACTGAGGAAGCAGGATCGATTGTTTTCATGCTTGAAAAAACATTAATGCGATGTCAGCCGATGGCAGGAAATGGATTCGTCAAAGAAGCTCAAGTTTTGGCCATGAAATCACTGATTACGCACAGAATGAATTTTGAATGAAGTTTTTTTGCACTGTACTCGAAATTGTATTCTCCAAACTGGTTAATTTCCTTGCAAAGATCAGAGAAGTATTTTTAGATTTACGTATACGCTAACAAAAATTAGTAAAAAAATTTAACTTATTTATTTTGATTAGGTTTTTTGTTTATAATTTGAATGACAAACTGAATACATGAAGGTACTAAGAAATAAGGAGAGGAGCATGGAATATTTCGGGAGAATTTTTCCATTTCGAAAAATCTCACACGAACATCGATTTTTTTGCCTCGTGCAAGAATTTCCGTCCTAAAGGATGTGCATGCAGCCTGAGACGGACGAAAACAATAAGCAGTTTATGGGCAATGATGAAAACTTTTTTTTGAGGTTAATGAGAGATGTGATGCTTATTTACTCGATAAGATGGAGAACATGAAAATTTGAAATATTTCGTTAATTTTAAACTAGTTAGAGGAGCTTCGAATATTTCTTTGGAGGCGTGGGTTTTTTTTTCGGTCCTAAAACACATACTCATTCCATAACATAAATTATTTTTCGATCGAATAATAAATGCTCAATTGAGCCGGCGATGGGAAAATTCTCAAGAGCAAGGAATAGTGTGATTTTCTTGAGGTTCGCTTCGGTAAATTTGTAAGTATTTCGCCCGGAAAAACATTCCGAAAGAGCGATATCCTACTACGGTAGCTCACGGCGTCCGTGCAAACAGGTCTTTCGTGGTGCTCACTTTTGTATACATCGCAAGAATGTGATTTTCCTGAATGAATACCGCTTACCGAATGTGTCAGGCAAGTGAGAAAGGTCGCCGCCGCGTCTTCTGCGGCTCATGGTCCAAGATTATTTTTTATATTTTCACAAAAAGTTGAATCGTTGTTGTTCCAAAAAGAATACAAACACGAATTGGCGGTTACGATTTTACGATGCGCTGGAACGAGATATGAAAATCAAACGAGTAAATGAAGGGGAGAGAGAGTCGAGACGTCAGGTATGCCAACCAAATCAAGATGGCGATCAAAACGTTTTTTTCCGTTCGAGACCTGGATTGTGGCGGGAAGTTCAAAAAATATGATGAATTCTGCGTTCATATTTCTCTGAAATTTTTCAATTCCCAAAAATAAAATACCAATTTATTGTCAAGGAAATACAATTCGCGTCCAGCTTGATAATACAGTTTCAAAATTGTCATAGAAATATACAAATAAAATAATACAAACGGAAGACAACGAAGGAATGGGAATGCGCAATTTTTCGACGATTTCGATTCATAAGTTTGCATAGTTTTTGTTATCTCTTTGTATTTGTTTATTTCTTGTTAACGTGCACTGACGTTTTGCCTTTCAGAATATTGAATTCTGGCTGAACGTAGTTTTCGAGGAGATCCTTGTCGAAAAGAAATCGAGCCAGTGATTGATCTCCAATACCCGATAAGACTGTCACGAGTCTCGCTATTTCATTGATACCCTTCATTTGATTTTCCATGAAATTCGTCACGACGAAATCACTCGCGTTTAAATCGCCATGTTCCGTTGCCACAGTATTCAAGTTGACCAGCTGTTCAGTAATTTCGATCTCCAGTTGGAGAGCTGTCTTGATAATTTCATCAATAACTCGATCATTTATTTAATCAAGGGAATAGTGTGGAATAAGATTCTATGTGTGATACGTGCAAATGAGTTTTAATTACTTTAAATGCGTTCAGGGGACATTTCCAATCTTGATCGTTTGGACTGTCGATCGAGCATAAATGGATCTTTCCTCCTCGCATTTTAATGTAATTCAGGCACTGCAACGCATGGGTGTGTTCTTCGTCGTGCATTTGATTGAAAAAAGATTCGCAGCCGGGTAAAGCAACGTCGACACGACCGAAATAACTGGCCTATTATTATTATACTTTTTATCTAAAATTTTCCGAACGAATTATAACCTAAAAGTCTTTACGAAACAGTAAGTCTTATTGCGGTTAACAATACCATCGACAAATAGTAATAAAAAGCTTTGAATTCTGCGTTGGCTTGTTGATTGAAAGTTGCCTCGGTTTCTGGATGAAAGTCGAAATTGATTTGGTTGCCGGTTGGCCACTTCGCGTCTTTTCCTTGGCCATGATCGCCTGACGAGCAATCGGATCTTTTTCTGCACAAATCTTTGCCTATTGGGCGATTCCTCGGTGATAAGTTACCCAGAATTTTTTTACTCAACGGTGAAACAATTTTCATGCAACGATAAAGCATTTTTTTCGATTATATTCAGCCAAAATTTATCCAAAATCGCAATTCTTACTGGAAAGTCCTTCCTTTGTTTTACGTCATTTAAGGTTATGTTGTCGCGTCGTCGTTTTTCTCTGTGTCAAAATGAAAACTTTGTTTTGATGGTGATGTATGGGGAATGGTGATTCAAAAGGAATGGACACAATAATAAAAATCGTATGTTTCTCGTACTCCAGTTTTTTTTTATATTGACTCGTTACAGCGATTCTTACATTTTATTCTCCAAAAGCTCCAATACACGTAATGAGAAATACAAGTTTCAATACTGCCTTGAGGTGAACTTCGCTATCACATTTTATCCAGTTTTGAACTTTTCTGATCAGCTATAGATAAACAATAAACAAAATTGTTGCAATCAAGTTTTAACGAAATGATGTGTACCCTGCAATTCAGACGATTGCCTTGAGCACCTGTTCACGTATGCAAACATTCCAAAGATCGAAAATTACTCCTTCAATTCTTTGTCGAAAATAAAAACTCCCAAACCCTCGCCAACCCTCTCGAGATTCGTAATGTGATCGGAAATCTCTTTTATCGCATCGACCTGTTCCTGCAAGTATTCCGTTTCGAGGAAATCTAATAAATTTGGATCGTTGTGGCTCGATCCCAGGGCGTGAAGTTCGAGTAGGCTCTGCAACGATAATAATTTTTTTCTCAATTGTCATTTTCACAAAGAATAAATTTCAATCCAAAACTTTTTAGTAAATTTAGGAAAACTTGACGAGAGTCGTAAAATTCGGTTTTCAGGATGATTTTATCGTCAGCTCAATTTTTCATATTGACACGAATTTATATGTTTAGTTGGGTAAGAAAAAAGTAAATATTGCAAGTCGCAGCGCCAAAGTTCGCGAGCGCTGAGACCTAACTCCGCATGCGCGGCTCCTAATATTGAAGTTCCCGGAATTCGTCGCCTTGAAAAACAATTGAAAAAGTTGTCAATGTTGAAATAAACTTCTAAAAAACATGTTGACAAATTATTCTTTATTCAAAACTGATCGATTTATCATAAATATTTAAAAAATCCAAACCATAATCACGAAAAAAGTTTTTTTCGTTATTTTTCTCAATAACATATTGTTATTGTTAATAATTATGGTTTTAACCTCATTTTTCATAAACAGTTTAACATGACGGATGTTAATTGTGTATTGAGGAAAAAAAAAATTTCAAAAAATATATTTGGAGGAGCTGGGATTTGAACCCAGGACTTTCCGCATGCGAAGCGGACACTCTACCACTGAGTTACACCCCCACTTGATAATCTATGGTTGAAACTCAGACTAGTGTTGTGTTGTCACGCGTTTCATACGCATCGACGAAAATAAATAGCAGACAAAAGCACAATCATCTTTTTTTCGACGTTCGTTCATTTTTTTAATAATATTTAATCCCGTCCGCAAAAAATTAAAAATCAATAAATACCGATTAACAATAATACGAAACTGCACTTTCCATAAATTATGGAGTGAAAACTTCGTAACAGCAGAATTTTTTTTCTTGCGCGATAAATTTTCGTTTTTTTTTTTTTAAATTCGCGATTACCAAAAAACATTGAAATGTTTATGAAAATAAAAGAGAAGTCTCTCGTAAGTGGAGAAATTATATATATTTTTTTTGGTTTCGCAATAATTTGGAGATTTTTTTTCAGCGAAACTTTAAAAAATTCGACGCTGCTTCCCGTTACGAATGCCGAACGATAATTGAAAATTTGTTATTCGTTTCGAATTTTTAATGAATTGTGCAATTAAAACCCATTTTTTAATTAATTGAGCTCTTACCGAATTGACTTCTTTCTCGAGATTCAATGCCTCGATCATAGCGTCCTTCGCGGTGCCCCAATCGCTTTTTGCAGGAACTTTTATGTCTTCCAGAACGATTGTCCCGCCCCGTTTGTTTTGATAAGTCAACAATTTCATAGCGTGTGTACGTTCTTCGTCCGAAGCCTTTTTGAAGTAGTCGTGCAATCCTGCTAAGGCCACGTCACTGCGATCGAAATGATACGCCTTCCGAAAAATGAAAACAAAAAATATGATAATATCACAAAATTATCGTTCTATAACGATAATAAATAGTCGGCCGCCCAGAATAAACACGAAAACAAAAACAAACTTATAGAAGGTTCTATTGACGATACAAAAAGTGGATGGGTATTTTTTCAGAGCCCGAGAAAAAGGTCCCGTCCGCGGACAAATATCATTTTCCTATTAATTCGTCCGTCTCCCTCGAGTTCATAAAAACGACACATTTGACCTTTTTCCAAAACACAACTGTCTTACCGACCGAGCCACCTTGGAGTGCGAGAGAAATGGCTACACATCCCGAAGGCAACAAAATTTCTCCACTACGTTCAGCCGGTCAGAATAAAAAACGTTTCGACACGTTTTCGTTTTTTTTTCGCTCATGGAATCAATTTTTTTAAATTCGGACGCACGGAACGACATGAGGAAAAAATTCCGTTGTTGAAATTTCGAAGTTGCGCGTGACGCATACCCCTGAAGCCTTTGTGTCGTAAAGTCATAAACTATATAGATCGCGTTTAAAAAATCATAATTAGAGGAATCGCAATGACATTTTGGAGACGATAAAAAAATGTTCGGTGGAGTGCACAATCGATGTAATGAACTCGCGTGTGCATAACTAAAATTCCGGCAACAGAGAGCATTTGAGAAAATTTAAAAAAATCATAAATACGGCGAAAAAATTTGAATAACAAAAAGAAATATGAAGTGGGCAAATTTACCATTGACAGATAAACGTAACTGGCGTATAGTTCCATATTGATTTGTTTGTTGATGGCTTGTTCGCATTCTTCACTAAAATTTTGCCTCGGTCTGGTTATTTTGCTCATGTTGGTTTAAACCTCCGCGAATTTTTTTCCGTTCTGTTTATTTAGCCACTGTCCGTTAATTGGTGTTGTTTTTGAAGTGACGAAAATATATGTATATATTGCGCGTAGTAGACGGGAGGAGCGAGTGAAAAAATTGTAAACACTTCTCACACGTTGCCTGAAGTAGACTGCGGCGCAGCGACGACTCGCCTGAGGTCGATACGCAGTGGCATATATGTTTTTTCATATTTCACATCGCCACGAGTGGGAGAAAGTGAGAAAGCACAGGTAGGGAATTCGAGCATAATAAACAAAACACGAGGGTAGCCTCGAATGATGAAACCTTGTCAACAAACATTTCCTCGTTTAATAAAATATGAAATTAGAAAAAAAAAACACAAACACAAAAATCAATGGACTCGCCGAAATATTCCATAACGAAATTCATCAGATTCCTTATAGCTACACTATTGTGTAATTACGTCAAATATTCGAAAACAATTCCTTAACCCTCCAAGGTCAACCGGGGTCAGAATGACCCCGAGCGCAATTTTGAGCTAGAACTTCTACGAGTCATTGGCGCTCGAGACGGTCCTTTGGGGTGCCCGAAGAATTTTTTTTTTTTACTTACTTGCGGGATTTTTTCGCCATTTAAAACATCTATTAAAAAATTTTTGGCATCGTATTATCATTCTGAAATGTTTCAACCAATTTCCTGAATTTTTATGTGTCGTTCCTAACAATACTAGCAACGTGACAAGCGTTTAAACGTGCCTGGGGTCGTTCCGACCCCGTGTGACCAGCGCGTTATTTCTAGAACGCGTGCCCGCAGAGGGTCAATAACGGTTCTGCAGATTCAATCTCGATTCTTTTGAAAATAACTCGAAAACGTCACATTTTTGATGATCGAGGTGTCAAAATTTGAAGAGATTTTTTTTTTTCTAATCGTGGATAAAAATGTGGAAACTTCCCGTCAACACAAATCGGTGTGAATCCGAACTTTATTTTTGGCTGTCGAAATACTGGCCTACATTTTATTATTGCCTTTTCACGGAAACTCGAAGATGTGTCGCAGTGTTCGGAACATTTCGAAAGGATGGCGCATCGATTCTCGAAAAGCAAGAAAAATTGGCCGCCTTTATTATGCACTTTGGGCTACTGTTTTTGAATTTTATAGAGATCGATTGTTCAACCGCTTTGTGAACGAAAAGTTAAAAAAATGGCCAAGTTATAATTGCCGCAATATGCGTGAAATGTATCGAAATCGAAGAAGAATAAAATTTCTTACATTCATTGACTCATTCATTTAGTTCGTTGTCGTGAATACACTGTAGAAAAATGTTTGTTTGCACACGCTTTTTTAAGAGCATGACGTATATCCACATTACGATAAAAAAAACATATTGCATCAGAATGAATACACGGGGTTACCAAAGCTTTTATACGGATATATGGTATTTGCATTATGCCACGACAATATCCAGTGAATTTATGAAAAATATTTAGTTTCGAATCTTCCAGAACAGGGTGATTCTGCGCAATATTGTGTTGAGCAGTGACGAGTTCCAATCGTCGAACCAAACGTATTGTTTTGACGTTCGCCGCTTGCAGTGCTTGCACAAGTCATTCGAGCCGAATGAGTAGTGCGAGCATTTGCCACGTGGAGTCGCGACACTTGATTCCCCCAGCGTCCCAACGTGTTCGCAGCTGGAAAATCAGCTGATGGAGAAATCTGTTATCGGACCTGCAGGGCCCGAGATAACGTGACATAACGATTTGGTTTTGTGAACATGTGATTACCTACCTGTTATGGGATAACATTCGAGGGTGAAAATGAAAGTCGGAAAAAGTTTTAATACAAGTGTCGCATCTTATTACTCTCAATGTCAAGTGAACAAAACCATCGTCTTTGTTTATTTTCGTGCTGAATTTTCGCGCGCTCTTTACGCGTGAAAAAAGTGTAAGTGAATTATAATACGTAAAAAATCGGAATGGAACATTTGACTGAGGACTATACGTGTTATCATGTTATGTGATTGTGTACATAGCTGCCGATCGTGTAATGAGTCATCAGCATTTTGATGAGACTGCTTATCGAACGTTTCTTAACAGTAGTAATACAGAACAGTGTGTCCGTATACGTGTTTTTTTTACTCATACACCTACACGTTCCGTCGTTGCCCGAGCAAAAAAAGTGTAAACAAATAGTCTCCAGCACGAAAACAGAAATAGTCGCACAATGAAGAAATTCACAATGTACATCATTTTTTTAAAGTTTTTCGTTATGATAATGGAAATCTCAGCATCTACACATTGGGTCATTACTGACAATGGCAGGATACAATCTCAGGTTAGTGTTCGAATTCTCCATTTTCCGATATTTTTTTCTACCTCATCATCATTTCCACGTTTGAAACGAATTTTGGAACTCTCGTAAATTCTGTTCGTTTGTAGACAAGATTATTGATTGTCAATAAAGCTTATAATTATTGTCAAAGTTCTCCGGCCAGCTACGTCGGTTTGACTTTGCTATTATTGTTTTTCACGAATTTTTACAGTTTTCCCACCAGCTCAAGCTAAGAAAACTTGTAAATTTGTTTTTGTGATCCTCGATAGAAGAATCGTAAATGAAAAAAACAAAAAAATCGTTGCTGCCATAAAAAATTAAGAGATGAAATATATTAAAAGAAATTTTATGCTTTCCTGTTTAGTTGGACTCAATTTTTGAAATGCGTAGACCATACGACTTGCCAGCATTTCTTGAACAGGAGAATCGCTTGAAGGCGCTTAAAGAATTGTATGAAAAAATAGCGGCGAAAGAAGCGATTCTCGATGGACAAATACAGACGTTGGATTCGGTAAAAGACGTAGAATCTTGGCTTCACTCGTCAAGCCCGGGATGTTTGAGCCCGGGCCTCGAACGCGAAGAATTTGACTTTTATACAAGCGTCGCCACGGATGGAAGTTGGAGGAAAGGTATAACGTAAGTGATGCCAAATTTCTTGATTCACAAATTTTTTTCCAACACAATAATTTTCCGTCTGCTAATCGATCGGATTTTCTTATAGCAAAAAAGATTATATGCTGGACGAAATTCGTATCGAAGAAGAAACCAAGGAACCTGACTGCAAAGAAACTTTCCCCTTGGACTTCAGTATTTATACTTTTGAGCATCTGAGTGTAAGAATTACTCAATTGATATTAAGCCCAAGTTCCTCCTCTCTGCTTGATTTCCCATGAAAACACAAAAAAAAATTCATCAATTCTTGCGTTACATAGATTTTTGTTGGATTTGGCAATGCGGCATGAATTTCAATGACGATAGAAACATTCGGCTTTCCTTATAACCAGAAATTGATCGCGTCCCAATTTGCAATGACATTGAAGTTCTCATCGTTGGAGTGTAGCGATAAATATTTGATCCATTCACCATTTTTTGTATTTTTGGAAATGCCTCAATTCAATTTTTCATTTGCAAAAATCGTCGGAGACCGATACTGCAGTTTTATTTTCAGCTCTGTTTTAAAAAAAATGTAATGAATTAATTAATTCCGTTGGATTCCAACGATGCAAACTTCAAAGCCGTAATTTGTGAGCGTTCGGCTCCGACATGGAATTTTTATAGGACCGCCACTTAATCAACAAAGTCAAACTTTAACATCCGCTTGAAAAAGTAAAGAAATCTTGAAATGATCACCCCAAAATGTTTCAGGCTATGCAAAACAGAAAAGATCTTGCTCAGCACCCGGAAAAAGATCTGATTAAATATTTACCGCTAGGTACTGATTTGGCAACATTTGGCCACCGGATCGCTCATGGATTAATGCGCAATAGCACATCCTGGCTGTACCTCAATCTTGCTGCTATTTATTGGCGGATTAATGGCGACACGTACAATGCTCTTGAGTGCGCGAGACGATCCATCGTTACATCACCCCGGTATGTCTTTTTTCTGTTGTTGAAGATTAAATCGTGTTGGAGTTTGCATCATTGGAATGCAACGGAATTCTTCTTTTTCTTCCGCTGGGCCCATATTAATACTCAATATTTGATCTAGACAAAAAAACGATCCTCTCTGGCGACGCCCCAAAAACTCAATTGACACGAAAAATTGCCATGATTTTCGAAATTCAATGAATATTGTTCGTTAAATCTCAACGTTGTAAACTTCAGAATCATAAGAATCATTTGCGAGACATCCCTGAAAACGCACAGACATTGTTTAAGCAAAAAATTCGATCAACCGAATAAAAAATAGAGAAAAAATATCTGTTCACAAAAAATATAACAAAAAATTAAAATGTAAAATCGGAGTAAGATTTTCATGAAAATTGTAACGTTGCAATTAAAATATGTTGACGTCAAACTACTGCCGAAGTTTTTATTTCAGAAGATTTGATGAAATTAGAATTTAACGAGAATGGAAATTTATTTTTAAAGGGAATATCGTGACATACCGTTGTTAACTACGGGCGGAATTTTACACGCTGCAAGACATTCAGCGGAGGCTGCTATAGTATTACACGCAGCAATTGATCACGCACCAAACGAGTCTCATCAACATCTCGCTCTTGGACATGTTTACGCGGTACTCGGTGATTATAATAAATCGTTATTGTGCTACGATAATACACTGAAAATCGCACCGAACATGGAACAGGCTAAACTAGCGAAACACGTTGTTCTTTGTCATCAACGATTGGATACATCCTTGCTAGTATTGTGCAAGTAAGTACAGAAGAATGGGAAACACTGAGAGAGTGAAAAATATGACATTGAAGTTTGCATCCTTGGAATCCAACGAAAAATATTCAATCCATTCACCATTTATTGTATTTTTCGAATTGCTTCCCTATTTTTCTGACATTTAATTTTTCATTTGCAAAAATTGCAGTAGATCGACAATGTAGTATTATTTTTGGCTCTGCTTCCGAAAAATATAATTGATAAATTAATTCCGTTGCGTTCGAACGATGCAAACTTCAAAGTCATTAAAAAAATGATAAAAACTGAAAAGTGGAGGACCAACGATGAATTCCCTGCTTGAGATTTTAACTCTTGGAGTCATGGTTGAATGTACGTGCCCCCTTTTCAGTTTCGTAGCTCTCTACCGATTCAACTAATATTCGAACAATCAATACCGTGTCCGTCAAGCCGGCACACGGTTCTTCAAAGAATTTTACAGGATCTTACTAAAATTTTGGAAACTTATTTGGAGTATATAGTTGGAAACTTATGGCCCCAATAATTATTTCTTGAATATTATTAATTCTTATGACACTGTAGTTCGCAATGTTGGGATCCTCGAAAAATACGTTTTTCCATTAATTTGTTTTTCAATTTCATTTTAATTTTCCAATTTCAAATCAAGTTCAATTTTTTATTTAATTTTCAAAATCGTTTCATTCTCTTTAGCAAATTTTGGATGAGAATCATGAATGTGCTGTTGAAAAAATAGAATTACGTTGCATTACAACGATGCAAACTTCAAGGTCGTTCAATTCGTTCATTTTTTTCCTTCAAGAATTATGGATGACGCAGTGACCGAATTGCTGGAGTACCAAAAAAATTACGAGGATTTGCTGAGATTAAGAGATAAAATGTTACGCGATCATTCGATGAAGTTTTTGTTGGCAAAACTTGGGGCTGAGCGGTTAGGAACTTTGCTCACATCGAAAGAACGATACGAGAGCTGTGTACAACGAGAAGGTGGAGATGCACAATTTTTATGCTCCATCGCTAACGAGCTTGGTCGCACTTCGCAAATCGACATTGGAGCCAGTCTCCAACAGTTGCAACACGTTGAAAATCAAGTTCAAAAGCTCAACGACCGAATGACGAATCCTGAAAACTTTCAAAGCAAGTATTAAAAGTTCTTGCACATTTTTTTACCCGCTGTGCTCACTTTTACGTGTCGATACGTCAAAAATTTATAATTTCTCTCGAAACAATCCTTATTTTTCATATTTCCCCGAAAAATATGACTCGTCACGCTACTTCGTCGTCGATTGTGAGCGTTTCAACGTCGCACATTATTGACCCTGAGGCCAATTTCAAGTTTTAGACATTTTCATTAATTGAGTCAGAACGAAAATAAACAACGTGAATATTGAGACTCGGAGCAACTAAAATTCGACGAAAATTATCGGATTTAATGCCATTTTTAATCCGTCAAATTTTCTACCAGTTTTCCACACAAAAATCATGAATCATACGTGTACGGCATTAATCGTCATATTTTTTTTTGTGGTTTTAGGAAAATTCGATCGAACGGGAAATATAAAAAAAACGGCAGATGAAGAAATGTTTCCAGAATTTGGTAACATCTTCACGGAGCCAACGGGGAGAATGAAGTATCACAATTATGCGATAAAAAAAAGTAAAGCTTCGTTCGAGCACAAAAATTGGCCTTCCGAAGCCGAATGCATTGACCAATCGTCGGCAATGTTGGAAGCGAGACAATACACGCCGGTTCATTTGCCTCCTGAAAACAAAGGCTACGTGTGAGTCTTTCCGCACATTTTTCTGTTGAAATGAAAAGATTTTCGAGCCGGAATCAACATTTTGATTTCACATCTCCAGGACTCATTTGTTCGTGAGCACATTTATCCAAATTCATCCGGGCGAAGAACATTCGCTTCCGTGGTATCCGCCAACTTGCCAGACTCCGGAAAGCTACGACTCGAAAAACATTCCTCCATCGTTATTAACAACTGCGACCAACACTTTGAATTCTCCGGAACGAAGTCTCGCTCCTTTCATCGCGAACTTGGTCAAAGGCGCCGAACTCGCCGAAATCGGGCAAAGAATATTCACGGCTACAAAAGCGGTAATTACGTGACCGAAAATTCGTTTTTTTTTTACTCAATTTTTTTTTTCTGTCGCAATCGTCTCAGGGACTGCCAGATTTTTTTTTTCATCCGATGAATAAAATAATTCATATTTCAACTAAGCGACCTTGACCTTTGTTATGATTTCGAAGAAAGTTTTTTGCGATAGCTGTAAAATTTGGAAAAAAAATGTCAAACTAATTGCACGCGACTGCAAATTTGTATCGTGACGTTTTTCTGCGATTAAGTAAGTGATGGAAGTTTTATTGAACAGAGAGTTGCTGCGCCTTGGGTGCTCTCCGTCCTGGCTTCCCTGCACTGGCGTATCATCGGCAAACCAAGAAATGCCTTGGATTGTTTGCAACAAGCGTTGAGCAGTGTTCCAGCCAAATTTCGAGATGTTCCTTTAGTCGGCATCGCATCGATCAGCCAAAAACTTGGATTCATCGATGAAGCATTAAGAACATCAAAAGAGGCTCTACGTATAAATTCAATCGAGGTAAATTGGCATTTTTATTTTCCAGTCAATGTGTTTTTTTCATTTTATTGAAAGATTATCAAGAGAACTCGTCCAACTTTTAGGATAAAAAAATATTTCCAGTTTTTCCCTTTAACAGCTCTTGACTGTGCATTTTTTAACTTTGTAGCGTAGCCACAAATATTAAAAATTCTTTAAACACACTAAATTAAGCCAGAACTTTAATATTTTCTTCATTTTTCGAAATCCGTATAAACGGTCGTGAGAAACGAGTTTATTCGCCTAAAAAATTTGGCTCTCCATAAAGAGATTTTCTTGTAAATAAATCAACACGAAAATGCGTCGACTTTGATTGCGGTCGCGTATTTTCTGAGAGATTCTTTGTTTCAAGGAAAAAGAAGGATTTCAGCAAAGTCATGATCGGAACGTGTTGTCGAAAGAAAAAAATGAATGAGCCATAGTTTTTTTTTAATTGTTTTAATAGAAATCCGCGAATCTCTTTATGATTTTTGTGATTCCTTAGCCGGCGACAAATTATCTGTACGCCACACTGCTCCACGCCAAGGGAAACCTTACTGGAGCGATACATCATTTGAAACAGTCGCTTCGAGTCGAGCCGGATCTGATGGAGGGCAGAGCTTTGCGGTTACTGCAAGCTTTGGCTTGTGAGAAAAGGTTGTTGAGTACACGGCAATCAGGTATATACGATTTCGTCATTATTCCACGATCCGAGTATGAAAATTACTCGGAACCAACAAAAATGAAAAAAAAAATTTTTGTAAATAAAAAAATGAAAAAATGAAAAAATGAAATGGGAAAATATTACAAAATAAAAAAAAATAGGAAAAACCCTGTGAAGGAAATTTTCACTTTTTTCTCCAGGGCACGGCGTTTATGGAGTCGAACGGATCGAGAGTTCCGGACTGACTTGTCTCTCCCCGGGTATAATTGCGAGGAATGATTTGCACGAAGGCGAAACTGTTCTTTGCGTCGAGGACGGTGACGATTGCAGACCGATTCAGTGTTTCGCAATGAAAACGAACGTCGATCCGAGCACGGCACCTTAAAAAATCTCAGAAAATCTAATCGGGACAATCATTTGCACGGAATAATCGTTTTTTCTTTATCCGCTCGGACCAACCACGACCAAAAGTGACTGTATTTCACGATTTAATATTTGGTAGCTCGGTGACGAAAAGGAAACAATGAAAAGTTGTGATACACGTACACATATCGAACTGTGCCACTCGAATCCTACTACATTCCACAAACATGGCAGTATTCGCTGCTGACTTCGAGGACATTCTCGAACGAGCACCAATATTTAAACGAAAAAGAAAAATCCATTTTTTTCTACTCTCTTAAGCACTCTCTGTCTGGGTACAATTTCTCTTTTCCTTTCGATAATCATCTTCGTGGAAGAAAATGTACTTACCAATATACAATTGGTGTCTCTATGTCCGTGCCCGTCAATAAAACATTTTTCACAGGAAAAAGTAAAATCATTCGATTCGTTCACAAACTTGTGCTCAATTATCGTTTTTTTTTTAAATTTTATTCCATTTTCTGAGTCCTTAGCGGCAAACTATTTTAAACTTTCGGTTTAGACAAACTAGCAGCTTTTTTATGGTTCCTATCTCCGAGCCCAACCACAAACATCAGGATGGTTCCACGAGCTCCTCGGGGCATCGAGCAATGGAAATAAATAAAAGCTTTTTTTCTAACACAGACTAATTAGTCCAATCTCATACTTTTCTTAAAATATTATTATTTCTTACATTTCGTTTTTTGTTTGATGAAAATTTCTCGAGTCTGAAATTTCGACTCAATTGCAAGTGAGGAAAAAAAATGAATGACATTCGGTTCGGTATGATTTCAGCAACGTGAGACTTCGAACAGGAGACAATGAAGAGATGCAGGAAAATCTGGAATGAGCATCGATGAGTGAGAATGTACAGATTCTTGTTCCAACTCCAGAGCGTCGCGAGGAGACGGTACTTGGATGAGTGAGCGTTGGTCCATCAATCGATGGCTAACCCGGGCACGATCTTTCCGGAGTCCAATGGATCCGGACGCAAAAGTACTTGTGTCTCGATCGAATTGATGTCGAGCCAGAATCGTCACCTGTGCCCATTTTTTTCTGCTCGAAACACCTCGAGTCCCACGGTAAAGCTGTTTCAGTAAAACATCAATTTAATTGCTAGGACTGTAGAGAAAACTCCGCTTAACAAATAATGAGAATCACCATGAAAGGTCGGGCGGTAAACTCCGAAGGAATCGACCGACAAAACTTATAAACTCTCCTCATGCGTAGCTTTACCGTCTTTAAATAATGAATTTGTAAAACTCGCGGGTGACGAGAAAGCGAGAAGTGCCCATAGCACCGATTTTTCGATCGATGTAGTTGGACGACTTACTACTTGCCACTCGAGTCAAATATTTGCAGAACATCCAATTTCTGTATCTGTCAAATTTTCATCTGTTCGAACTTGAAACGCCAACGAATTTACCACAAAATTGAACAATGGAATTTTGCGCTAATTTTGATTTTTCCACTTTTCATTGAAATTAAAAAAAAAAAATTGAACAAATTTTGAATTTTTCCGAATACAGAACGCTGGAAAAACTGATTCAGACTTCCAAGTGTATGCGGGAAGTCCAGTCATACCGATTGCTTCATTTTGAATTTTTTCAAACTTTGGGGAACGATGATATTTACGCAAAGCAAAAAAATGAGAACAAATTTTCGTTTGGGATTGTCGTTCGCAATATCAAACGCAGAAATTTATTGACATAAAGTTGCTGCCTCCAGTTTGCAATGTTTAAATGAGAATACTGTAAGTGACGAACTTCGTTACTGGATTTTGTGTAGAAAAATCAGAGCGCATTGAAAAAAAATGAATTTCGTCACTTTCGGATCTCGCCATCAATTTGTTTCTCTCTTTTTGTTCTCTCGATGAAATCCTCATCAACTTGACCAGGACAGAGTGTTAATTTTTTTTGTCTGTAAGTGAAACGTTTGGACTTCGGAGGGACGGAGGATTCGGTTCCCGTAGGTCTTCGCAAGTAAACTCTGACTCACCTGTATGGTATAACGTTCGATTGATTTCCGGTTCCTGTCGCCTGGTTACTCCAGCCGTTCCCACTCTGTTTTTCGCTCCGAAACAGCACAATGTGTATCGTCTTACCAGTTCAACACTGACGTGTGCCCATGTGTCCATATATACACATAAATTGCGACAGAAATGCATGAACACCGGAATAAATGGGAGCTGCATAATGGAAGCCCCATCATAGCCGCTGTCACACGCACAAGAGTCTCATGTCTAATCTTGTGCAGTGGCCAGCAGCTGCACTGAGGTCCAAATCCTATCCTTAATCACCGTTGTCCCTGAAGAGGTACCAATCAATAGCCGAAGCACATTAATTGTCAATAAAAATAAATCCATACTGATTTGGTTGTTTAAAAAAAAAATGAAGAAAATTCAATATCGTTGCATTTTGCGATGGTCCATAAGCAAGCGTTAACTTTTTGATTGCAAATTTTTGTGATCGAGATCGTAAAGACAATTTCATAATTCGATGCCTGACGACGAGATTTATTGGGATTCAGGAAATCTTTTCGATCGATGACTAAAAACCAGGGTATAACGAGCCAGAATCTTGATAAAAAATTCCGTACCAGAATCGGGACTGACTTCGTTTTCTTTACTCGGAAATTATTTAGCGAAAATTTAATAATTATTCGTTTAGAGTTGACCCAGAAATATCGTATGTTTAGTTTCATTTTCTCGACAATTTGTTGACAATTTATTAAGTCGATTCCATTTGCTGACACGGGCGTTAGGTATCCGGAAATTATAGTAAGACCGTAAGCTTTTTCTCAATTTTTCAACATTTTTTGTGTTTATTAAGTATTTGATACTTTTAATAATTTACCAATTTCGAGATATTCAGTACTTTTGAAATAAAAGTTGAAGGACGATTGTGCAAATTGGCAACAAAAATAAAAAATAATTAAAAAAATTCTCAGATTATTTTTTATTTCTGATCAGAAAAAAGTAGTATCATCCAAAAACTATACAAACCAATGGGCCCTCCATCGATTGGGATAAATGGGAGATAAAAAATGATATTGCCACTTGACAGTTCGTTATAATTAATTGCTAAATATTCATTATTACGAGTGAATGAATTTTTCTTTACGAATTTGAACCAGAATTTTCAATCAGACTGCGAAAAATATGAAAGTTTTTTCCGAAACGACGAAGCATCATGACATGAGCATGGAGTGATTGCTAAAACAATTCAGGACCCTAATGAATCGAGCCAACTATTTTCAAGGATTTATGTGGCTACGAAATGAGTAGAATTTCGTCCAAAGTTTCGTCCAGAAGTTTATCAGGCTCGAGAGTGCATTTCAGATTGAAATTTCGATATTACGTTCCAAAATAATGATGTGCTAGAAACGAGGAATTATTTTTCGAAAATAACACGAGAACGAGCGATCAGTAGGAATGGAAAACGAGGAGGTGAGTTTTCTTCGATAGCGGGGTCGCGAAAAAAAAGGCTGACGCGATTTAAAGCGTTATGTACGATCGAGGTATGTGAAAGAGCAAGGGGAATATAAAGCTGTTGGAAACGGGACATCTGGAGGTGCTATAGAACACGATGGGACAGTTCGTTTCTTATGGAAAATTCAACGACTTCGATCTCAGGAGAACTCACCGAAGGGAGGGTATACCTGATTGTTTCGACCGGCTTATATATAACATTTAATGTTCACCGATGACCGGACGGTCTTTGTTCAGCCTATCAGTATCGTTTCGTTCTCGGTTCTTGGCTATACTTTTCCCTCACAAACACAGAGACACACACACACATAAAGGGTTGTTTTGAGTTCTCGTACAAGGGCCTTCGATCACTTCCATACTCAGGGATAGTTCGTAGGAACTCGGCGTGCGATCTATAGCGATAAAACTAGCTCAAACGAACAACCGGGTTAAGAAAATAATAACAATAATAGTAATTGTTGTAATAATTTACAAAAATATCCGATGCACCGGTTATTTTATCAAGACCAAAATCTCTCGACTACAAATCTCTTTGTTACGACTTTTCTGATATAAAAAAAGGCACAAATACGATAGTGACTCGTAAATGTTTCTTGAATTATTGGAGGAAAATAAAACTCGGTGAAAAAGCACATTCGATTAATTTAGCCGGTGGGATTTTTTTACGAGATCATCGAGACTATGCGTGACACGAATTTCCAACTTTTCTTTTCGTTGCTTCTCGCCGAAATGACTGTAAAAATAAGTCGGAAAATTACACAACGAAAATTCGTAATTTAAAGTTTTTTTTCCTAGACTTCTGGGAATTCCGAAGAAAAAAAAAAATTTCAAATGAGAATTTCCGCTTCTTTATTATGAATCTTTTTTTTCAGTCAAAGGCATCGATAAAATTTAATGGAAATTTGATGTTTTTTATATGGAGAATGATTGAGAATGTGAAAAAGTGCAAATGCAGAAAAGCCAGCGATCGGTATCGACCGGAAATTGAGGCCATGTCCGTTCCCTGATGGTGTGTTTGAATTTTCAAGAATATCAAGCGGTGTTATGTGATCGTAAAAAACGACAAGCGTGAATGATGAAGAATTGGAGAAAAAAAGAATTTATTTCCGCAATAACAACAAATGTTTGCAATTGTTTTGTTTTATGCTCGAAAATGGAGTATACATTTGAAAAACATGATTTTTTTTCACCTACCACGTTACCCTGGCGAATAATCATCTCAACAATCATGGAGCGATCGATATTTCGAAGACAATATTTCGGAGATGAATCCCATCACTATGAAAATATTTCAAAGTAATTTATAGGCTGCCCACAACGTTCGTACCCGATTTCCTTTTAATCTTTAGCAGTCGGTGCCCCTTTTATTGCTCATTTGATCCATTCGTAATTTGCACACTTTACACCACGTAAAACACAAAAGAAATGACTACGATGATAGAAATCGAATGTTTCGTAGCACTTTTAGGATCCACTGTTTCCAGCACAACTGCCTTTGCTATGTTCTTTCACCCCCTGTTATATACCTCACAGACACGTGGTCAGTTAAGCCGTTGACCAATAGCGTACCAGACTATTATACGTTACGACCAATCCCCTTATAACGTATACAGCTTGGCTTTATACCCCAGCGAAATAAGGGCAAAATAATTATGCTGCATTATGAACAACACACGTATTGCACTTGAGACATAATATAGCAAAAAAATATTCCAATTCCTCAACATTCGGTGAAACATTTTTGACAAACCTTCCAAATTCCTGCCGAAATAAACTGCACAAAAAATTTATTTTTTCTCATGATAACCAATCCAAGAAATTCAATCATTGACAAATATGATGCGATTTTTTTTTATGGAAACATGTACAGAGACCGAAATCGTCTTTGCCATAGAACGTCATACCTGACGTCATGGCAAG
This sequence comes from Campopleginae sp. 14b, assembly GCA_030522525.1. NCBI lineage: Eukaryota > Metazoa > Arthropoda > Insecta > Hymenoptera > Ichneumonidae > Campopleginae sp. 14b. The sequence continues at coordinate 29,808 of JAPYYS010000305.1, forward strand.
ATTCTCCTGATTCCATGACAAGCTTTTCTATCGGAATCAACGTCCAGTTTGTTGGGAAGCAATCGTCTTATTTTTGGTTGGAAAATTTGATTGACACCCCGCACTGAGATATTCCATTGACCCAGTAATCTTTTTTCTTCGGTGTATCTTTTTAAATTTTGAACATCCGACTACTTAGTGGTCTCAGTTAATAAATTTATTATTTTTAAAACGTTTCCATCTGTTTTCGTTCCTTATCGTATTTCTACATACAAACCACACTGGTGTAAATTTGGACCCACGAAAATTTCAAGTGTAACAGATTTTCAAAATTCCTTTCTTGAAGTTGACCTTTTTTTGACTATAAAATATCATTTATCAACTTTCATAATTATTGCTTTCGATTACTCGGGATATTTTACCCCTAAAAAGTATGGTTCCAAGATTAATTTCATGGATTCATTGAAGAAATACAAAGTTTTAAAAAGTCGAAGTGCAAATCTGCACCAGTGTGGTGACTTCGTGATCTCAAAGGGGCTGTGATGTCTACAGGTTAAATTTGTGTTGTTGATCAATCGGACAATTGAAATCTTTTCGATGATCGTCGATAAGCTGGTTGGGGCTAAAAATAATGCGATCGATTCGATTGCTTTTAATTTGAACATATTTATTGCGTGTCACTTTGGCTCCGATACCCCAAAAAAATGTTTTTTTGGCAAAGCAGATAAAAAATGAATTTTAATTCATTTAAAACATGAATTTTAATTAATTTTTTCCGTAATTCATTTAATTCAGTAATAAAAGTAAAAAGATTCCTGGTCCCACAAATCGTGGCATCGAAATATTGGTTTCAAAGCATTAAATAACAAAATTTATTCCAATAGTGCGTAATATCCGAAATGGTAACCTAATGAAATATGTTTTGATGTGTAGTCGAACGAGTGCACATTCCTGCTCTTAATGAAATTTCCTATCTAGGTCGCAAAGAGATTTTCTTCTTGGTTTTTGTAAAAAAAAAAAAAGAGTCCCTAAGTTTGCATAACTCGGACTTCAACATGGAAAAACTTCGAGCACTACGTGTTCGACGAAGTAGCTGAATCGATGAATCCTTAAAAAAACGTGAAGCTGCGTCCTATATACATAACGGCGGAGTCCGCGTGATCAATCGGTAAATAGATAAAGAACATAGTAAGCGACCCAGTAATCTTTTGTTTCTCTGCTCGCTCATTAGCCGAGAAATATATCTTTCCCCAAAATAGACTCAATCGCGTTGAGCCATAAAGACTGCCAAAAAGTGCATCTCTGCGACTCCAGATTTCACCCTAAAAGACGAAAGAATGCAACCAAACATTATCTTTCCCCAGAAACAGTTCCTGCAGACTTCGCAATACATCATTCGATGCAAAAAAAAAGAAACAACGACGACCATCGATCTAGACACTGAAAATAAAATTCGAGAAAAATGCGACATCGTTGAAATTTTTTTTTTCTTTTTCACGACGCTACTGCAGAATTTTTCAAGCGATCTTATGAATGACGTATCGCTTCTTTCTCGAGCGGATCGTCCTAATGCTCGACCGCTTATAGTTGGCTGATGATTCGAAAGATATTCGAACTCGAAGGCATTCGGAAATGATTCACACGCTTGAGGACGAGCAGGTCAAATTCATTATATTGCATGAATCCATCGAGGATATTTCCGATCGAAAAAAATGGATTCAAGTGAAAATAAAATTTTGGAGGGACCTTATTTTTTTTATTAGACGATTAAATAATTGAAAATTGATTTTTTCATTGTCGAGTGACGGATTCCAATTTGGTATTAATTAATCAACTAATGAGGCAGTCTGTGAATCGTGGTTCGTGAAAATATTTTTTTTTCCTCGATTTGCAGTGAGAACCTTGTTGGTTTTTTTCATTTCGAGTAATAAAATGAATGCCATGTGTAAAAAGAAATGGACGTGAATTATTCGAATGAGGATAACTCGAGAAATTGAGCTCATTCTTGGATTTTCAAAATCTCTGAAATCCCGTGAATCATATGAATCAAAATTTTGCGAGATCGATGATAAATTATTGATTTTCCAAAATCTAGAAATTGTTTTTGCATCAATGGCGCCGGTTTGTCAATGCAGAGTATGAGATTTTGGTGGATATCCAGTTTCGAGAACGAGCAACGTAACTCGAGGTCGTCGAACGCGTTAGTCGATCCTTTTCGTGACTCGCAACGGATGCGTTGAGGCAGATCCGAGACTCTAGACATTGCGGGGTGTAAAAGACACCTCCTTTTTGTCGTTTATCTATAGACACGCAGGTCGCTCTTATATCTAATACACACATATCAATTCCAGTAATGAATATGCAAATCAATTCGAACTTGAATTCTTCAGAATCAATGGAAACACAATTTTAGCCATTAAAGTTGATTCCTTCGAATACGAAACATCACACATTCAAAAAACCCAAATTTGAATTGTTTTTTTTTTAAACATGAAATTCAAGAGCCATTTTTTAGAAAATCCGATAAACATTTTTTAAAGTTAAACATTTTTGGAAAAAACTGAAAAATTCGAAAAAAAATTGAAAAATTTGAAAAAAAAATTGTTCTATACGTTTTCTGCAATGGACGAAGTTTAAATTTTGTCGGAAAATGACGGCATTCGAGACTGCTATATCAGCAAATTTGAGTGATAACGATAAATGGGAAAATTCAAATTGCCTGGTGTACAGAGAAAAATAAAAGTATATGTGTGTACAGATCGAATCTAATAAGGGTGGAATGCGAGTAGCCAACGTAGAGAGGAAAAAAGTCGCACCCCCGAGGCCCTTTGCGTCCGAGAAGGTAACAGTAGCCGAGTAAGCTCTCTACCAGCATTTTTTAGGTTTCAGCTTAGCACCCCGCATCGGCTTCTCTCCCTTCTTTTGGTATACTTCTTCCGCATCATCATCATCTTCTTTCACCGATGTTCAGACTATCCTATGCCAGACTCGATGCTCTTCTTTACTACTGAAGTTATACCAGGACGTTTCGTCTGCTGTTGCTTCGATAAATGTAAAGAATAGGACCGAAGAATTGAATCGATCGAAAATTACGAAATTTAGTGCCATTTTTCAAAACTTTCCAAAAATCTCATCAAGTCCAACATTTTTTTTAAATTCAATCTACGAAATTTTTAGCCGAATAGAGAATTCTATTTTTTTTTCCAAAAAACATAACGTTGACTCGAGCTTCTCAATTAAATTTTTTATTCTGGAGAAATGACCCAAAAAATTTGGAAATGTATTATTACAAATCGTTCCGAAATGCATGCAACAACAAAACTTTCCCATCAATATACGAGCGATAAAGAACATTGTTCGTTATTCGACATGATTTTTTATTTATTCATGATGCGACCAGAAATTGTTGATTGACGAGATTGTTTCATACTCTAAAGAGACCAGGAAAATTTGAGTCAATTTTTACTCTCAGAAAAGCGTATTTTTTTGTGTGTACTCGGGCGAGTTCGATTCGTTGTCATGATAACCTAAATTCTGCATGGAAAGAATGGCCTAAAGTTCAAAATTATACTGATTCCTATTACCTGACCCCAATCTTTACGTTTTAATTAGCTCGTCGTTTTAACTGAGTAATCTATCGATTGTTACGAATAATCCACCAGGCGAAATGATAAAAATAAACAAGGTAATTGAATTCCATTGTAGGCATTTTGTTGCTGATGATTTTCGTTGTTTTCCCACGTTGGGCAGACAGATGTCGATGATCTTCAAGACACGATGATCATATAGGTAATCACCTTAAGTTTATGTCATATTTCATATCGCAAATGTACAATGAAATAAGACAGAAACATGAGACGGCTTGCCCTTTTTTTATTGTCGGTTCTTCGGCTTGTTTTGCGTTCTTCAATGTCGCGATGTCGTTCCCAAGTTTCCCAACGACGAGAAAATCGGATCGATTAATAATAAAATTTGAAAAATCTGGCACTAAAAAATTTGCCGAAAAAAATCTCAACTGCATGAAAAAAAAAAAAAACGCAGTGAAAAAGTAAACACGTAGCGAGTTGCCTCGCATCATCATTTCATATGCCATGCATTTACCAAATATTGATTCGAATCACGACTTATAAAATTATGTGTCATTGATTTTTCTGAAATCAGCATCCACCTCAGGATTCTCCGAAACTCATTCATGTCGATCGATCGATTTATGTGCAAATACGTAAATATTTAAAAGAAACGTGTGCGACGCCACTGTAAAGGCAGAAAATACAAAATACACCGCAAAGAGAGTTTCATTGTTGCTTGGCATTCGAGAAACAATTTTGTTTCTGCGACGTGACAACGAAAAGGGTAATTAGTGATTGTTCATCAGGTTGAGCTGAAAGGCCTGGAGTTAAAAAAAAAAAAAAAAAAAAAAAAGATACATGGGAATAAAGTGATGAGATGGTCTGGGCAAAAAAAAAACATGTTGGCTGTGGGGGACCGGGCGTAGGCGGTTTCCGAGTCCAATTTCGTAGCTCGAAACATTAAAAACGTTTAACTAAATGTGAATAAACTCTAGGGCGTACCTCGAAAGAGTCAGAAGAGGCACTGAGCCGGGGTATAATATAGAGTTGCATAAGAAGCCTTTTAAAAAATCTTCCAACAGTAAAGTGGATTAATCCCAAACCACCCTCACGGTGAAGCCATTTCAAAATCATTGGCGTAGAATAACCAAGTTTATTTTATTTTTTCTGTTTTTTATTATTTAAAAAAATAAATTTCGAAAAATGTGGCAAATTTTCATTATTGAATATTTCACATGGGAATAATGAGGAATTAATCAAAAATGTGAATCGACGATGAAAATCTATCAGATTGAATCGAAGTGACGAATTTTTTGGTTGTTTGCAGTCAAATTCAATTTGCAATTAAAAATAATCGGTTCCGAAGGAAATTCAAAAGCACAAATCGGGCGAGTGAGATTTGCAGTGTCGATAAAGCGTTGACTCGACCTTAAGGCTCCCTCAATAATGTAGTAATCGTTTTTCCTGCATATGACGATATTACCTCACCACAAAACGTTCACAATATCTACCGAATTGATTCTCTGTGTCCATCTGCCTCTGCCATACCCTCTGGCCTTTGACCTGCGGTCGATGCTTCTGCTCGGAGTTACAACTCGTAACCGGTAACACAGAACGTAATACTGAGACTTTTTGCTCGCTGCACTTGTTGTGTTTCGATCAACCAGGTAGGGAAAGTCAGCCAAGTATGTGTAGGATTTTCTGTGATGGTTTCGCGAGGTTGTATGAATAAAATAAACTTATTCTCTGGCCTGTCGGAGTTCTAGAAAATATATACGTACCTTCTTGTTCATCCCCTCAACGGATATTCCGGAATAACTTACTATTCGACTTAAGAACAAGGAACGTTGAAACATCAAGCGATATGTGAGCTGCGAGCAATCATTTCTATAAAAAAAAAAAGAGCATCGAACGTTTGGAAAAATATCTTGACAGGTTCTTGAAAATTTAAGTCACGAATGAACGTCGAAAAAATATCGGAAAAAATGAAGAATTTCATGGGCATTTTGCTGCTTGCCACTTTTTTCAGCCTCGATGTTGTTTGCCCTTATTTTATCGTACCCTACAGTCATCATTTGAATTAAAAAATCATACAGCGCTACGCGAAGGCGAAGAAAAAGTGTCAATTATTTTTAGTATCGATACGAACGTTCTCGTTCGGTTGTTTTTTCCAATCTACCAGCGTTGCGATCATGAAAACAAAAAGAATTTTAATATTTTGATCATTTTGAGAAAATAATTTTAATAATTTAATGATTAAAAAAAAAGAATTTTTATATTTCAATAATTTAATAAAACGAATTTTTATATCTGAATAATTTTATAAAGAGAATTATGATATTTCAATAATTAAAAAAAAATTGAATCTTTTAATTTTAATGTAATTTAAAAAAGGAGAATTTTGATGTTTTAATAATTAAAAAACAGGGAATTATAGTATTTTAATAATTTGAAAAAAGAAAGTTTTAATATTCTAATAATTTAAAGAAGCGAATTTCAAAAATTCAAAAATCTTGTGGACTGACTCGTAAAGTTTAAAAAAAAAATATCTCACGGAGATCGAGGCTCATATCCTAGAGAATTTCGTATCACCGTGACGTGAATGAAGTGCATCATTATGCCAGGGCAGTTTCTATATTTAGCAACGACCAATAATCTCTTGGGCAAGCCTCGTGCGTTCTGATCACTTAACGAAAATCGATTTTTCCGAAAGACGCATCACTGGGCAAATAAAAAAAAGATCCACTCAGAAATCCTTTGGCAGGAAGATAAACAGATTTATGCTGGACACCCTTCGTAGTGGGGCTGTCGAGAAAACAGAAAAACCGACCTCGGGAACAGAGGCGAACCTCGTATGGGCTGACCCACTTTTCCGCAATATCAACGGATACCCCATTGACCCAGGTTCGTTGCTGGGCAACGGTACACCATAAGAACCCCCTGCATCTTGTACGTGATGACGATTAACGATAGATACAAACTGCTTTCCCTCCCGACCCCCGGTCGACACTATCTCCATCCCCTTCACGTTCGGTGTGAACGCAGAAAATTTCTGGGCCCCTGACTCATTCACCCTCCGTGACGTCAACGACGGAAACAATTTTTGATCTTGAGGAGCAGCCAACGTTACGTTTCAATCATCGAAATGAATAAAAAAAAAAAAAAAAAAAAAAAAAAAAAAAAAAAAAAACAGACAAACAAAAACTTTCAAATGCCAAGAATTTAATTTTTTAAATTAATAAAATCTAATCTTTTTTCTCGATTTTATGGATCGAGCTAAATTTCAAATATTATGAATATTAGTTACACTGGTTTATTTATTAGACCCTGGAAGGGTTTGCTTTCGTATTAGACACACGACTTGAGAAAAAAAGTATCGAACAAGATTCACGAACGTGAATTTTTTCATTGCTCTGGCACTCTCTATAAATGGTTTTTATTAAAGTTCGTAGTAATTCAACTTTGTTCACGTTAACATCGTATATTTAATGTTTTTATAATCTGAAGTATGATGTTGAAGTTTGCATCGTTGGAATGCAACGGAATGTAATTGATTAATTGTATTTTTCTGAAAGCAGAGCAAAAAATAAAACTGCATTGTCGGTCTACGACAATTTTTGCAAATAATAAATTGAATCTTAAAAAAATATTGGGGCGATTCCAAAAATACAAAAAAAATGGTGAATGGATAAAATATTTATCGTTGCACTCCAACGATGCGAACTTTAGTGTCGTATTTGAAGTTGGTGTTGAATTTTAAAAATAAGTATAAACCTCCGCAGGGTTGAGATTAAAATAAAAATCGTAACTCGGGAATTTATAAAATTTAAATGCAATGTTCGTTTCGTACGGAAGTCGATGACGCGATGTCTTTGTGTCGGGGTTTCGGAATGAACGTTGGCGTGTTTGTGATCCGCATTGGAAGTTCCGCGATTGCGAAGATTTTTCGGAGAGAACTCAAGAGGGAGAAATGAACAGAATGGCACGCACACGTAGACTGATCGAGAGGCGAGCTCTCTCTGGTAGCTTTCGTCATCGTCAACGGCCTAGTGACCAAAGATGAGAGGAGAGAGTGAGAAATTCCAAAGAGGGAGAGAGAGAGAGGGTAGTCAGGATTGTGAATGACGCGAATGCAGGTCACCAGGTCATGTTGCTGGATCACCCATCGGGGACCTGCTCAATGGGGCTTTATTTATGAAACACGCCGTTGCTGCGACGCCTCCGTCGTCTCTATTGCCCTGCGCGATGCTGTCTACATATTTATACTCCCGTGAGACGAACTAGACGAGAAAACTCTACGCTTCTATCCATCCCTCCCATCCCCTCGTTTTTAGCTGGTTCTTTCGCATTTTTAGCCTTACGCAGGGGCATCGAGATAAGAATATCGGAGATGAACCGAAAAACCAGGGTATCGGTAAACTCTGCAAATAATAATACGATGCTCGAGCCAGAATCGCGAGATAAATACAAATAATCGCTTTTTTACATTCTTATGCATTCATATTCTTATCCATTATAATCCACAACGCGTTGCTTGAACGAAACATGTACAAATTTCCTACGAAGTCCTTAAAGGGGGGAGCTCAGAAATTTAATTAAAAAACATAATTTTTCGACCATTTTTTTTTAGAGCATATGATTAATGCAAATTTATTTACGTGATTGTTGCATGATGACGTAACATCTCAAGAATATTGTATTGAATTTTAATAGAGCAAAATTAGCAATTAAGCCAATGTTTTTTTTCTGGGTCAACATTGTTTAGAAATTAATGGACGTTTCGAGATTTTTCACTGTAAATCATTTCGGAAATTCTTATGAAAAGTGGATAAGCTTTTTGGTGGTCCCGACATGCAATGCCACGAATTGATTGGCTGCTCTGACGGAAAATACGTGTGCACATTCCACTGAGTAAAAAAAAACCACAAAACAGTCAATTCCCGCGTGTTGTACTTTTTTGTCGGTGAATATTTTGAAAAACGGGTTTGAGAAAAATTTTACACGCACGGATAAAAATTGCAATTTATCGTGGGTGACCTTCGTCTTAGTGACGGAGCTAGGGAGGCTCAGTGACGGATTGGGACGTGTCGGAAAGTCACGACTAAGCTTCAAATTTACTGAGAAGTCTGAGTAAGAAAAGCAACATCGATTTTGATGTGGTTTATGGACATTAATTATTCCATGATTCGTCGTCATGTCGTCTCAAGGTCACGGGGAATCGGGAAACAATAAACTTACTTATTGATAATCCGACCGTAATTTCTGTCGAAAATTGTTGTAATATGAATTTTTTTTAGAAACTGAAATTGCTTATTTAGAATAAATTTATCGGGACGTTCAAAAATTCCGGGAGATCCAAAGTCTCAATGGATTAGATTCACGTCATTCAAGTTTGCATCGTTGGAGTCGAACGAAAAATATTCGATCCATTCACCATTTTTTGTAATTTTGGAATCGCCTCAATATTTCTTTGCCATTGAATTTTTCATTTGCAAAAATTGTCGGAGACCGACATTGCAGTTTTATTTCTGGCTCTGCTTAGAAAAAAAAACAGTATTAATTAATTCCGTTGCATCCCAACGATGCAAACTTCAACATCATATTAGATTCTCGTGGTGGTATCGATAGGCCCATGTATAAGTGTTTAAATATGCGAACGAGTGGTAAATGTATATACGCAAAGATTGGAGATGACCTAGCAAGATCAGCCTTGGCGAACTGGGACTTTGAACCTCGTTGCACTCATCTCTTGCAGAGAAGTTGGAAAAGGGGCAAGTTTGGAGGGAGTTGGATCTTTCTGCACGAATTTACTAGATTGAGTAGTTGTCTGGGGGGGGGGGGGGAAAACACACAGACACGCACGAAGCACTCTTTAGGAGGGAAAGAAAGAGAGAGACAATGCGAAAGGGTGAAAGAGCAAGAGAGCAGAACGTGCAGCGAGTGACGTCAGCGAGCGACTGGCCAATCGGGTTTTCGCATTCTCCTGACGTCACTACCTCCCCCAAAGTGACGTGCATTCTGCTGGAGGGGTGCACCAAAGAGAGAAGGGGTTATTCGGCTCTTCCGAGGATCGAGGGGGAGGCAGGTCTACTAACCGAACGGTTACAGGACGGTAAAGGTTTCAACCGTATTTTGACCCAATTAACGAGGCTAAATGGCTGCCTTGGAAAATTGGCCACCCTACAGTTCAGACACTCTGGACTCTACTTTACATCGAGTCGAATCTCGGACCTCGCTTTCATATCAAATATATTCTCTTCAATTTTGTGCTATTTATGGAAATTACTTACGCGTCAAAAATTCCATGTTCCCAAACGTATTTTCGATTTAAACAAAAATAAATATATCGACGTCTCTCAAATCCCACTGATCACGATCGAAACATCTAATTAATGGGTAATCATGATTAATCCAAGCGCACCAACCATGTTGAAAATGAAGTTGGATTGATATATATCTATGTTTACTATCGCAGGGAAATTTTCAGGCCCAAATTTCATTGATGCTGAATAAAGAAATGTGTTTTGTTCGAGTCAGAAATTGAAGATAAACCATAGCCTCGATCTTGGATACATTATCGAACATTGAGATGAAACTTCGATTGCTGAGGCTTCGCTCTCGTTCATACTAATTGTGAACACCTTTTTGTATTGTCGTGTTGGGAGTCTTGGAAGGTGCACAATGGGATTGGGCTTCTTAGTGGAATTCGTGAATCCTGAAGGTCGAAAAATATGGCAGGAAGGGGGACAAAGGATAAAAATACATTTTTATGCCTTGGATTAATCCGCAGGGCACGTAATAACAAAAAATACGAAGGAATACAAAAAAAATAAAGACGAAAGTAAAATTAACAATCAGAATCACAAAAAAATCGATCAAAAGGAGAGAAACGGAGGGTGATAGAAGAATTTGGGGTCTCTCTATTCTTCGGATTGATTTTGGAATAATTTTGCTCGGAAGCATCGAAAGTAATGGGGAAAAAAATTCGAAATCGTGGGGACGGAGTCCTGGTCCCTGAAACCAACCAGACTCGAGATTATCTCGTTCTTGGCAAATCATTCATGAACTTTCACGCTTTTTAAAATTTTTTGGAGACTGATAAAAAAACGTGTTAATGCAGCATAAAAAATGGTTAAAAATATGGGACAGGAGGTCGAAAAGATATTCGAAAGAGAAAAGCGTTCCCTTTCGTTTGAATCTATAGCGAATATGACGAAACGTGTGTGGGCGTGTGTTTGGTCTGGTAGAAAGTAACCCACGTGCTTTCGTTGTAATTCACTTTTTTCCGCAATCAATTGATTTTCTCGAAATACGCACTTTTGGCTTTTGTCGTAACTCTAAACTAATTACTCATTATTAATGTTTTATGACATCGAGTCATCGGAGTACTCATCTTGGAACGAGGATCAGTGATGAAATTCGAAAATTTCAATATTTTATTCTATCCAATTCGAAATTCACTATTTTAAGAATTTTATCGTGTTTTTTTTTCGATTTTTACTTACCCACAGATTTGGCACTGTCTCCATTGCGTCTTCGTACACTGAATATGGATTATTCCAAATTTCTCAAGAATTTGGAAATACAACGATGCGAATTAAAAAAGAAAATTGGCAATTCGAAACAACTCTCCCACATTTGTATGGTTTTTTTCTTCGAATCATTAAAAATTGTAAAACGCTATGCGTCAAGGTGACTTTGTTCTGATTTTTGGAGAAGATTTGAATTGATAATCGCTCGAGAGTTAAATTTTGAAAATATTCTGAAGAGGTCACTGAAGAGATAAAAATGAATTGTCGAGCAGGAGAGTCACGGGTTTTGGTTTCCTCGACCGCGCGTTTCAGTGGTCGAGGACGAACTGCAGTCAGGCAAAGTCTGACGGAACTCGGTGGGTTTCCACTGGCCATAGAGAAGGCTGAGGTTGGCGGGTTGAATGGAGCTCGGATGCTATTGGCTGGTTGTGGCATGACGTCACGGCATTGATTGTCCCGCGCGCGCCTCACCACGTGGCCCGTTCAGGGCTTATGTTGCTATGTTTCCTCGATTTGCCTCGAAGCTCTTCATTCTCCTTTGCCGTTTCCTTTGCCTCTCGCTCTTGGCACAGAGATTCTTTTCCAATACGAAAGTTGTGCCAATAGTTCGCGGTATTTCCGAATGAAAAAACCTTCTGTACATGTATCCATTCATTTTTATTTTTTCCGGAAAACTAAGTAAGAAAATTATTCATTTCTGACTACGAAGAGAAAGTCAAAACTTGGTTTTCTCGATTTTTTCGAAATATTCAAAATAATCATGACATTGAAATGCATCGATGGAGTGCAACGAAAAATGTTTCATGCATTCACAATTTTTATTGTATTTTTGGAATTGCCTCAATATTTCTTTAACATTCAATTTTTCATTTGCAAAAATTGTCGCAGATCGCCACTGCAATTTCATTTTTGGTTCTGCTTCCCAAAAAATATTATTGATCAATTCATTTCGTTGCATTTCAACGATGCAAACTCCACCATCATGAATAGTTCTCGTTATCGAGAATTCGTTAACAATTTTTCAATCAATTAGTCAACGTTTCCATCGTAATTTTGGAATCGCCTCAATATTTCTTTGACATTCAATTTCTCATTTGCAAAAATGGTCGCAGATCGGTACTGCAGTTTTTTTTTGGCTCTGATTTTTAAAAAATCTAATTAATCAATTCCATTGCATTCCAACGATGCAAACTTCAACACCATAAATAATCCTCGTTACCAAACATTTGTCAACAATTTTTTTCATCAATTACTTAACGTTTCCATCGTAAAGTTTAATATTTATATACGTGGGCCAAAAATATTCGTAGTATCGCGTTATTTTCAGCGTGGTAGGTGGATAATCGATGATGTATTTTTAGATGACAGTGAGACATTTTCTGCATCCAATGTTAAGTATAAAATACAGCTATATACAGACCTACCCCCCCTCTCTCTCTCTCTCTCTCTCTCTCTCTCTCTCTCTCGCTCCCTCTCTCTCTCTTTCTCTCTCCTTCTCTCTGCCCTCCACCCCTTTTGTCCATCCTTGTCTTTTTTATCGAATAGTGTCTTGTCACGTCCTCCAACTACTACAAATTAACTCACGGCCTGCGTCTCTTCGCTTCCACGACTCCTTTATTCTTTGAAGTTCTTGTGTTGAGCCGATCGTCTATAGTCTACACATATATATATATATATATATATGAAATTCGTCGATAATCCGACCTCAAACCTTCGTCTATATTCATATCGTGCATACCCACATACCCGAACCTGTTTTCTCCAGCAAACTGTATATGCATCCGCGAGTACGTTTTTCGTCTTAAGGTCATGTGAAGTTTCTTCATGATTCTCGCTGGCTCGAGATTCTCGCTGTGTTAATGAAATCGTTGATACTTCCATTATTCTTGCTGTACATGGAATCGCCGGATAATGCAGATCACTGGTTCATTCAGTGCATTCTCAAATTCTCCCATACCACGGGCTGATGTGGTTGGGGGAATAATTTTTTTCATACTTTTTGGGATTTTTTGGAACATTCGAAAAAGTGTCATTGCGTCAGTTTACAATTCCCTTGAATGTTTTTGTTTCTCGCTGGGGATGTGAGACGGAGATCCGAAATATTGACGTGAATTTTGCATCGTTGTGAAAAAAAAAACGAAAAATTTGTTTTTCAATCATTATTTCGATAATTAATTTTTTCTACATTTTTTTATTAAATTCAGATTTCGAATGGCAAAACAGTCTGCCCCACTATTTTTGACAAATACTTTCCAAAAATTCGGCCCTTTGCTTAAAAGATAATGAGTTTTCGTCGCATTTCAACGATTGTGCGATCTTTAACATCATAAATATTTAGCAGACTTGCTGAACCATTAGATCGTCGTATTTTCGGGTGAAACTGAGATCCAAACAAAATGAGAGTCCGAAAAAAAAATGTGGAATTTCTAGCGACTCGCAGATGGTGCAGACGACGGAGAAAGGCAAAATCTGTAACTGCTGTATATGCATCGAGAAATACGTCGGTTAATGATAATTCTTCAAAATCACGATATAACGAATGGTCATGATGCAACCAGAGGATGGGGTCTAAAAAATTAATAAACCGTATGGAACGTGACCTAATTCGAAAAAAGCCATGAAATTTATGAATAGCCGAAAAAGTTCTGATAATATTGTCTATAAAAGAAAGTACGCGTATAGAGTGACATAAAAAATAATGTAGTAGAGGGAAACATGCCTGTTCGAGCGACGACTCTTGACCAGTGACTTAATTCAACTCGATTTTGAAAAAACCGAAAGGACTATTTTACATCGAGTCTCTACCTCATTCACCCAGTTTTCTCTCTACGTCACTGTGGCTTCGACCCTCAACCCCTTCTCTTGCCGCTGTGTATGTATAGCGAAAGAAAAAGAGAGAGAGAGAGAGAAAGAGAGAGAGAGGGAGAGGCAGGAAGGGGGAGGGGGGAGGAGATCTATACACATACATATAGAAATAGATTCAGGAGCATAACTAACAGATACATGGATGATGATGTATGTGCACACACGTACGAACAATGACACACGCGGCGGTGTGCATAAATGTGTGTACGTGATTGCGCGTTTCAGTCGAGTACGACGACCAATACCAAAGCATCTCGCAGTGTCCTCGGCACAGATCCTCTCATTCGCGTCAGCCCAGGGTATAGTGAAACGCGGCAACGAGAGCGAGCAGCAAGGAGAGGACCGAGAGAGAGAGAGAGAGAGAGAGATCGAGGGATGCTGCGAGGCCGGGGATGCCTAGCTAGGCAGCAGGCCACTGGGGTTTCAGGTCGATGCCCCCAGCGACGGGAGTTCGACGCCCGGCGTTTCATGACGTCATTCCAAAAGCCCTTCCCCGCCGATGCGAAAGAGGCAACGCAAAGAGAGTGCGTTCATCGTCGCAACCCCTTCGCACCGTCGACCGGATTTTTCAAAATTCCTCTCGGTATAGACTCGCAGGGATATTCGCATCGAAAAATCTGGCAAAGGCACGAACACACCTGCCACAACTTTCCGAATGGCGTTTGCTTCTTTTTGAGCGTTAGACGTCACAGAAATTGCGCCTGAGTCCGATGGAATCAGCTCACACGCAGGACAACGAAATATCGAGAGATGGAGCGTCGACGTAGATCGTCAGAGTAAGAAAAAAAGGAATAGCTATGTATATAGAGAAAGAGTGCAAGAGATTGCCAAAGGTGGATATACAGTGGACGTAGTTTGCGTACAGGTCGAGGGTGAATTTCGAAAAGTGGGTCGCCGCCACTTCATTTTCCGTAATTGGCTCACATTCGCAGAATAACACATACGCACGTCGCGATTTTATTGACTGCATCGGAGAACTCGAAGGAATTCAGTGTTGAATGTGGTCGACGGTCAAGACGAGGGACTTTATTTCTATGAGTAGTTTTTTTTTTTTTTGCAATCGCCAGTTAATCGGTACGATTAGGATCATTGTTATCACAACCGCAGAGAGATATGTAGATTGTGGGGGTAGTCTCTTCAAAATACAGTCGATAACGTGCTCCTGACGTAACTTCTGCATCCGGAACTCTCCTGTTCCCTCCTTCGATGGTCCTCTTCATCCTGCATGATCTTTGTCTTCCTCCTCGTCCCTCACTCTTTCGCTCTTACGTTCAGAACCAGGATCATCGAGGGCTACGCGGAAAAATAGAGTGGGAGAGAGAGGGAGAGAGATCGCAGGAGTTGGTAAACGGCGAGGCTGCACATATACACCAAGAGCCAACGGTCCGGGAGGGTTGTATAAGAGAGTCAAAGGGGCGCTCCGACAAACTAGGTCACTGGAGCTTCATTCACATTACGCGGCCATTCATGAGATCTGCGCTAACCGTTCAGCTTTCGTGAGCTACGCGACGGCAAACTTTCCAAAAGATTTTTTCCTCTTTTTTTCTCCCTGTAATTCTCTTCGAGAATAAGTCGCTTCCAGTCATTTTTTGTAAAACTATTTCCTTTTAATTACCTTCGAAAAAAGCTGCCCAAGGTTTGGGCTAGGGTCAACAGGAAGTATTTACCTGGAAATGGGTAAAAAGAGTCATCGATAAACAAACTATTTCGCGATAAACTTTAAGGACAATTACGTGGCCAAAAAGACGCATTTCTACAGCTACGTTTACAGATTTCTCATGTGACAACGGGGGACACGCCAACGATAGAGATTCGTGAATGAACTCCTCAAAAAACTAGTAAAAGTCAAATTTTCAAAATCACTCAACTGATTCTGACGTTGAAGTTCGCATCGTTGGAATGCAACGGAATTGAGGAATTTATTTTGTTTTTTTTTTGAAAGCAGAGCCAAAAATGAAACTGCATTTTCGGTCTACGACAATTTTTACAAATGAGAAATTAAATGTCATAGAAATATTCAGGGGATTACGAAAATACGAAAAAATGGGGAATGGATAAAATATTTCTCGTTGCACTCCCACGATGCAAGCTTCAATGCAGTCAACCGATAATTTTTCACGGACATTCTTCCCCATTTTCTATCGTGCATTGCAGAATTTTTTTTCCGGATATTCTCAATTATCAACCGCGACCAACAACCGAAATATTCCGATTAATTATTTCCAAAATTTCGGCTCTTCATCAAAAGTGCATCTTTCGAGCACAGGATACGATGCAGCTACTGGATCAAAATGTCATTCATCATTTTATTCCGTCTCAGTCATCGCGTGGTTTAGACTCAAGATCCAATTTAAAAATTAATGTTAAAACAACTCTTCGCATGCATTCGGGCCCAGGCCCGAATTTTTTTCGAAACGCATATTCACTAACCGCAGAAAAAGGCAATATTTTTCAAAAATAAATTTTTTTCCCTCAAAAACCTACAAACTATGCGCAAAATATATACTCAAGTGAGGATGTCGCTCGTGGGATAATAATGGGGAAGTCAACGTCTGAATAAAGCCTCGCCCTCGAAAGACTGGACCTTTTCTGCCTTCCGCTAGGAAAAATCCACGAATCCATGATTTTTTATGGTCAAAATTTCCTTTGACCTTTGACATTTTGACTTTGACGTTCAATTTTGCATTTGCAAAAATAGTCGTAGATCGACACTGTAGTTTGATTTTTGGCTCTGCTTCAAAAAAAATAAAATAAATAAATAAATTCCGTTGCATTCCAACGATACAAACTTCGACATCATCCGAATCTTATAAAGATGGGTAATTCGTTTCTGACGCATATGTTTGGTTTTCTACGGCATGATTTTGTAAAATTGATTGGCGGGTTTGCAACGTAATTGACAAGCCAGAAACGATGTGATGCCATAGCGCGGGCAAATTATCTTTGATTCGGTGTTCTATAGGAAAAAAGTAGTGTTGGACGATATGAAGAGGATGCAGGACAATTTTGAACCGGGAATTTTCCAATAAACGGTTCCTCACCCCTAGGATAGTTCTGTCGAACACACACACACACACACACGCAGATGGATAAATACTTACGGTTCTGTATAGATGTGGATGTGTGTTGGTTGAATTTGTCGTTGTCTGTGTCGCTCTGTTGGTGTTGAATCTCTGGGACTGGGATATAAAGCTTGGGGTCTGCGTGACCCAGATTCGCTCGGGCAATGACGTTGGAGATGACGTCACGAGAGCTGCGAACTAGGTCGCGAGGTCGTAGCACCCCGTCGCGGGTTCTTGCTGATGGTGGAGCTATGCTGCTGGGAACTGGCCGACGGTTTCTGACGGAAGGATTGATCGACGCCACTACCTCTGCCTCTGCTCCTCTGTGACGAGATTAATGGAACGATTGACCGATCTAACCCTTTTTCTCCCTCCCTCCCTTTCGTTTGCTCGGTTTTTCTGTTCCATTGGCTTTTCTCACGAATATCCAAAGATTTATAGCCCCGAGGAGCGCTCAGCATGCGAATAAACATCCGCACACTTTCCCCGGACGAGAAAAAAAGCTCGTGAAGAACATTATCTGTGGTCAGGGACGAATGAGCAAATTGCGACCAATCTCCATCTCCGTAAAGATCCAATTTTACACAATTCCGAATTTCTTTTTCACTCTGACAAACTTCAAACTCTCTGCCAGTCATCTTGGAGATTGCATCGTTGGAATGCAACGGAATTAATTAATTAATTCCATTTTTTCGAAACCAGAGCCAAAAATAAAAACGGCACTGTCGAGGTACGACAATTTTTGCAAATGAAAAATCGAATGTCAACGAGATATTGTGGCGATTCGAAAAAATGTTAAAAAAAATTCTGAATGGATTGAATATTTTTCGTTGGACTCCAACGATGCAAACTTCAATGTCGTCTCTGCCAAAGAAATTGGTCGAATAAAACATAATCCTAGAACTACGCAGTTCGAACAAATTAAAACGAGACTCTTAACGTTTTTATTCACTGGGATTGAATCTCTTCTGCAACTCTTTCTTTATCGCGTGATTAAATTCCAGTAGAGCGCACATTCATTATTAATCAATCCTCCAGCGATTGTAATTATTTCGATGCGCTAAAAGTCATGTTAATTAGGCAAAAAGTTCAGTCCACTATTAATCGTCTACAAATACATGAAAGTAAGATATTCATCCCTGAAATTATGACGTTGAAGTTAGCATGGCTGGAACGCAACGAAATTTTACTTTTTCTGTGGCAATGTTCCTTATTCAAGTGCAGAATGTAATTATGACGATAAAACGATCGATTTTCGCGACCCAAAAATGTATGTGAGCTCGAAAAATTGTAATGACTTTTAAAATAAAAAAGATCTTCAACGACAATGAATATTTTTCGTCGAATCCCAACGTTGCGAACTTCAGCTTCTTAAAACAGAATCGTATGGTCTGGAGTCGTTGGACCTGAGTCTTTCGTCTCCAGAAAAACGCAGACAAATAATTGTCAGAACATTCTCTGCAGAGATTAGTCGAACATCTGTAAACTCTTTAGTCCCAAACTGCGAAATTATATAACTACCGCGAGAACGAGTTGAGGGTAAAAATCGATGTTGACACTTCGAGGGTGCCAAAAACATTTACAAAGTTTGACAATCCAAATCTTTCGGGGCCGAAGCCTTTGAATCGATCATAACGGCCGTTATGTTTGCCTCGAAATGTCAAGTTCCTTTCTATGTGCAATTTGTTGACGTGCTGATCCTATGTAGACGTTAAAAAAAAAAAATTATCATGATGTAACAACTTTTGGATTGACGAAGGCTGAAGGAGTCGAGGAATAGAGCGGGTGGAATTGTCGCACAAAGATAGTCAGAGAAAGAGAGAGAGAGAGAGAGAGAGAGAGAGAGAGAGAGAGAGAGAGAGAGAGAGAGAGAGAGAGAGAGAGAGAGAGAGAGAGAGAGAGAGAGAGAGAGAGAGAGAGAGTCCTCGCGTCACGTCGCGGACGTGGCTACGGCGAGGTTTAGGGGATGCACAGGTCGGTTTCTATTTTTGGAATGTGGGTCACCCATAAACTCGCGTTCGTCCCGTGACGTCACAGGATCTGGTCGTCCTAGCAACAGGGACGCCTGGTCAATCACCGCTGTACCCTCTTTACCTCATGCGCGAACACACACACACACACACACACACATCTATCATTTATGTGTGTGTATTTTAGAGGGCGTGCCATACATAAACAAATGGACGAGGATACATCGCGAAAGTGAGCGAGATGAAAAATTTCGCACGCACCATACGACCTCACCGTGATCCTCACCGAACGGTGCGAACTTTGTGTATCTATATTTATTGGTATATATCCATGTATATTTTATGCGATAAAAATATATTAAAGCAAGAGGCCTTACAGTATTTTTTGTTCATGACTTCATCTACGTCTATACATACGTCTTTATGTTAAAAAACAGCCATGCACGTTAATTTAGATTTACTTAATTATATGTATGAGGATCATTCAATTTATTCGATATTGAACGACGTTTTTTTTTTTTTTTTTTTTTTTTTTTTTTTTTTTTTTTTTTTTTTTTTTTTTTTGTTTTGGTTTTTTTTTTTTTTTTTTTTTTTTTTTTTTTTTTTTTTTTTTTTTTTTTTTTTTTTCCCTTTTTTTTTTGATTCAAGCAATGTAAATTAGTAATTTAATTTTCACTTGAAAGTTCGGCTAAAATGCCTCGGGAGGGCCACATGATGTCATAGAGTGCATACCATGCAATAGTAATTTTTTTTTAATCGTTTGAGAATCGTTTAAGAGGATTTAAGAGTAAAGAAAAATTATTTGAGAGTTAATAGTTTTTCCGGAAATTCGATTTTAATTTTTGAATGTGAAGCTGGCCCCCATATTTTGTATCTTCTTGAAAAATTGGCTTAGAGGTTCAATTTTTTTTTCAATCGTTTGAGAATCGTTTGAGAGGATTTGAGAGTTCAAAAAAACTCTTGGAGAGTTAATATTCTAATTGATATTACTTAATTATTAAGAGTCATTTTCCCATCACATTTCCCCTAGTTTCTCAGGACTTCCGACCTGCGCAATGTGAATGCGCGGCAGACGTGCGCATACTGTATGCGCAGTGTATCTATCGAGGTTCGAGCAGGCTTGAGGTTGACAGTTTTGTCGTGTTTGCCAATTATCACTTATTTCGTTGAGAAAAAAATAAGACCCGGTGGAAAATTGGATTTAACAGGTCCTTTTGTAACCCTTAGGTTTCCCGGTTTTGCTGGACATGACGCAGTAAGACCCCACAAAATTTAATTGAAAACCGAATCAATTTTGAGGTTAAATGTCAAAGCAAATTCATTCATAGGATACTGATAAATGTGGAAAGTGAGAAAGATCTCGAGGACTACCTCGGGACTGCGCTTGATTGTTCGAATGTCAAGCATCAACGGTCCATAGTTGAATTGAAGGAAAAGCGCGTCTCCAGTGGCCAAGTTCCTCCGGCAATAACGAATTCAATGACTACCCGAAGACGAAGGCACCCAAACTGTCCTATTGAAAGGTACGTTGACAAAGCTCCGCAGATTCCGATGACCAACGTGAGAAAAATTCTGAAACGAAAAAACTCATTGAAGCGATTTTTATTCCCAGGCAGACACAAGAGCGACCGCGAGGCAGAGATGTACTCCCTCATCAACAATTGCATCAACTGTCGCGGCATTGTTTGCGCTCAGGATAGCGCCTGGCCTAGGCTTGTTCTGTGGCACTTTAGCTCGCACTCCCAACTAACAACAAATCCTCTTCGGCAACACAAAACGGTCCAGCACTTAAAACAGAGAGCTCCTGGAATTTGACCGAAACAGGTTTGCTATTTGCCAGATTCTTAAATTGGTTGATTGAACCCTCCGAGTTGACTGGGTCATTTTGACCCCAATGATTTTCTTCCCCCAACTGTTTGGCGATTAATGGCAATGGATATTTCCAATAAAGATGGCGATACTGAAGTTTGCGTCATTGGAAAAAATCGGGAAATTGATTTTCTAATCATTATTTTTACAATTAATCCACTTTTTCCATTTTTATTTTTTTCAGTACATTTCTCTTTCGAATTGCACGAAGGTCGGTCCCACTATTTTTGGCGAAAATTTGGCAGTCTGCTTAAAACCCAATCGGTTTTCATTGCATTCCAACGATGCCAACTTCAATATTGTAAAAAATGTAAGGTCATAAAATTTTAATGATTTATTTCAAACACGTTTCTACAAAAAAAATTTTTTAAATCAAAAAATGCAAATTTGCCGAAATACGGTGATTTGACAAACGCCTCAGGTCACATTGACCCCCCAGGTGCTCTTATAGGAGGTGTGCGCTCGAAGGGTTGAGGAAATAAAAACCTGATTCGTTAACTAGTCGATAGGCGATTCATGTCATTTTTAATTGATAAGAAAAAAAATCAAGCAAATTTTTTTTTTTTTTTTAATTTCACTTATTTTCCATAATTTTAGTGCTCGTCTAACTGAAGTGATAGACGATGAAAGCGTCTATTTCCAGAAGAGCAACAGCGGTTGGTTGTTGGAGAGCGAGCGAGAAAAAGTGTAGAAAACGCGGAGAAGAAATAGAAGACGAAAAATACGAATCGCGTTTGACGACAAAAGTTGCTTTGGATTTCGCTGGTCGAGAAATCGTCGAAGAGTTGTAAGATTTCGATCACGCTTCGGATGCAGAGTTGCGGGAATCTGCGGATTCCATAATCGCCAGGATCCACGACGATCCGAACGTTTGTCCTGCCGTTCAATTTGACCGACAGACGGTAATATTCTCTAAAAAAAAACTTCGGCAATTAAAATCGTATGGAATTTTGAAATTCAAACATTTACAATGCTGAATTCCTTTATCCTCTTCCAGTACATGCTGTTGAGACTCTTCGATACGAATAACAATTCTGGCTCGATAATCGTCGGGAAAAAAGTCTTCACAGCCGGATTCAGGTTACTTGGAAATGATGGACGACGGTTTGGGTCTGAGCCTGCATCAGTCTTACGCGTCTCTTCTCGTCGCCTGCATCAAAAGGGCGAATTATCCGTTAGTCACGTTTGTCTCGGTGACGACAGGAATTTCGAGAAAGCAAATTTTGCATATATTCGCTTTTAACTTTTCGAATATACGCCTCTTATCAGTGCTCGTTGGGTCATTCTGATCCAAGCCGTTTTTCAAATCATCGTATTCCGGTAAATATGCATTTTTTTGTTTTTTGTTTTTGTGCAAATATTTGTTTACTAAACTTCTGGCCCTAAATTGATTTTTTCACGAAAACTAAAATAAAGTACCAAAGCATTCGCTGCCATTAATGCCAAAAAATTGGTGACACTAAATTGTTGAGGTCAAAATGACCCAGTGTGTACTCGAAGGGTTAATTCCTTGTAATTTGATTTCCCGACAGTCACGAGGAAAGATGCTGCCTCCAAAATTCCTGCCACGAAGGACATTTCCATTCTCGAAAATCTGCATACAGGGTCTTAATTCATGGTTCGTTGTTTATTGATTTATTTATTTATTTATTATTATTCGTAATTGACGTCTTTCGGACGTGAGTCATCGTCTTCTCCGTGCCATAATTATTCACTCAAATTTACGATTCGTTTTGTTGTTTTTTTTTCGGCAGGAAACCTGAAATTCCCAAGCAGCTATCCAACGTCGTGTCTGCTCGGTTTGTGAGTAACCGCGTGACGAATGTTTTGCCTCAGGAAGAGTATCGTCGCGTTTATCCAGAAGGTTCTAGTGAGAGCTCCTTTGTATGAATTTACCAGGACCGTTAAAAACTATCGCTCAAATTTCCGGTGCAAGAGAAACACAAAATTTGTAAGGAACATTTTTATTCACAAAAATCCGAAACAGTGGCATAAAAGTTGAATTTTCCTCATCAATTTGGTCTAAAATTGGAAATTTCGTCATTGTGGTATTTGGACGAATGATTAGACCAAATTTTGTTATTTTCGAAATAATATTGTAGTTTTTTTTAATTTGTAGACAAGCTGGACAAAAAGATTCATCAAGCGCTGCCATGGAGTCTTTGGAACATTCGCTGAAAATTCGAGCATCGTAGTTCGCGATTCATTGTATTTTCTGAATAAATGATGAACCAAAAGTCTGTGATTTTTTCCATGTATAAATCGACGATATTCATTCAAACCTTTGGTTGCAAAAGCAAATTAGCAATCGCATTTCGTTATTTTAATTTTCCGCGAAAAGATTGCGATTCTAACCTAGAAATGAATTTTGAAACGATTGCCGGAAGGAGAATTCCCGAGAAAAACGTTTATCTGTTGGTCGATTATTTTTCTCGCACTTATGTAACGGATCTCCGTAAATGCCCGAATTTCGAGCCTCGCTTTTGAGCTTTAAACATCGATACAGGCAATACAGCGTTTAAAATCCTTCAGAAATCTAAATGTATAATTTTCTTTCTTAATATATTCGCCGCTACGACCTTAAATTAAATATCTTGGACACAGTCTAATCAATTTAAAAAAAGTCCCTGTCAGCGTATTTTTGCCATTTTTCCGAGTCCGCTGACAGGGATTAGTCAAACGACAGCGGAGAATTTTCATTTAGAAAGTTCGAGGTGAGGTTAGGTGGCTGATCCTTCACCTCAATGGAACGTTTTCGCTATGATCATCAAGATGGTAAATATCATTAGATCCTGATTGAGGGATTGTAAAGAAAAAATTGGAAACACAAAAAACGATGGAAGAGTTTGCCTGATGTGTAGAGTGTCGTGTAGAAACATGTACAAAAAGAGCAGGTCCGAGAAAAAAATTGGTGTGTTTTTATTCTGACTGGCGTTACTCGGAATGGTGACGTCCAAAAAGTTCCCAACTGTGTAGGAAAAAAATTCGTAGTATTTAAGGCGATAGTTGAAAAATATTGAGAAAAAAAATTGTGGTCCGTTTGGGGAGTGACAAAAAATGATGTCATCGTTGCATAGGAAGAGTCACCGAATTTCCGCAGTTTTTCTCCACGTGTTTGGGCCGATTTAATCTTTGTGAGGATATTCTGAGTGATGTCCATGATAAGAGCAGCAAATCCGATGTCGTATACCCATCGAATTCGAGGGAAAGACTATCGCATAAAAACAAATAAGAACAAGTGGAATATCTCCAACGCTTTTTCGTTGGTCTGCTGTCACTCCCCTTCGAAAATGATATCAGTATTGCTGGTTCCCGGTAATGATAAATCGTCTCCTTAGCGATCACTCACCACTGTCCAATATTTACTGAAGAAAAAAAACCTCCGACTTGCGAAATGGTGACAAGAGCTCGTAACGTATATCAACGTGCGTAGTAAGATTGGCCATGACATGCCACTAGAGAGCGTGTACATAACTAAGGCAAATACGAAAAGATTGGCCATCTCTGTTATGTAAACATTGTACACGAAAATTGGTCTTCGAGTCTTGTTGAAAAAAATCAAAGTGAGCATTCCGAATGACGTATGCGTTGCCCAAACAGTGCCTCTTTGAGCTCATCCGACTGGCAAGACGATGATCCAGCATTCCCCATTTATAATAGACACAAGTAGTTCTGAAAATAATGTTTTCTCCGAATGTCGGTGTCAAAGCATCATCGTTGACGAAAGATAGGCGCCTTAAGATATCGAACTGACCCCACTGACCTATTCTCTCTACTATAAAACTCGGTCAATCCCTGGTTCAGCAAACAGTTTGCCTCCAGCGAAAGAAAGACGATCAACGAAACGCGCTGATTAAAGTCACTTTTTCTTCATATATTGAGTTACATTTCGAAGCAGACAACATGGTCAGCAAGTTGGCGGTAAGCAAACGATATATCCTATGAGAAAATGTTTCGTACACAGAAGTTGGGATACGATCCGATAATTTGAGAGAAGCGTGAAAAATCATTTTTGTAACTTTTGCCGAGAGAGAAGCTCAGAACAATGAGTTGTACCGATTAAACGGTTCGACGGAGTCTTCGTGCAGTAATTTAATAAATAATGACTTCATTATGGTCGGAAAGTCATGCACTGACTCAAATTTCGCGGAGCAGTTGGACTTTGAAGTTTCCGAACGAACGGCCGAGCGCGATATTGCGTCTCTTCCTTGTGTCGATGATAAGATCAGACACGAGAGAAAAGGAGAGATGACGCGAAAGGGACCGAAATAGATGTCGAATAATACGATCATAGCTTATCACTTTTTGTACCCCCGCTCGAAGCACTTGACGTTATCGGATCGCATTCGGTATCGATGTATAAAGACGGAAAACCGGTCATCCTAATGGGCATTGTGGTCAGTGCAGATTGTAGTGGTACTAGCCGGTGCTTTGTCAGTCGCGATGTCAGCTCCGAACGGTGGTTACGGTGGTGGTACTTACCAAGGCGGGTCATCGGGTGGCGTCTACGAGGACAGGCCAGGCCCTGGTCACCTCGGAACGGTCGACACATCCGGCCAATCTGGTGGAGTCTACCAAGACAACCCTGGACAAGGACATTTGGGAACTGTCGGTCATCATCACCAGGCACATCAATTGGGAGAAAATGGACATGGCCAGCAACACCACCACCAACACCGACTGGGTGAAAATGGACATGGACAACGTTACCATACCGAACCCGTTCAAGAGATCACTCATGGCCAACAAGGCGGTCAATACATCGAAAATTCCCACGGTGGTGGTTACCAACAACACGGCTACTAAAATAGCACACATTCTATGCATGTGTCCGACGAGTTAATTCTCCCCCGACGAAATTGTACGGTTCCTGTTCACGCAAAAAGAACATTCGTCTCTCTCTGTTATTGTCGTTCCAGCGCAATGTCAAATGAACGAGACACTGTTGCTATAAATGTGTGTAAACTTTTCGAAATACATTGAATACCATAAATGTAAGGAAATCATTGTCCTTTTCATTGTTCTTTTCAATCGATATTAGAAATATGTCACATGCGAGATACGACAAGTGGGATACGATAAGCGCGGATGGAGGTGATGTGACGATACGAATATGGCTTGGACGAGATAAAGTTGATCTCTCTTGTTACGCAGCGAGAATTCGAATGCGAACTATTGTCTCAGCGACCTCAGCTATACTTGAGGTGATGGATCAGTCGGCGAACCTCCAATCGAATTTCCGAAATAAAAATTCTCCGCTGTCGTTTGACTAATCAGAAAAAGGCTCTGTCGACAGACGCGGGACGATGGCAAAAATGCGCTGAGGGGGATCTTTTTTAAATCACGGTGAAACCGTGTCGAAAATATTCAATTTGGAAAATTGGCGCCATTTCTTTCGCACTCACAATGGCGAGATTTGCGATTGATTCCTGATATTAATGTATTAAAAGGTAAATGTTAATTTTTTCTACGAAATGTTCAACATTTCAAATTATGGAATAAAAATGCAGGTGAAAGATTATTTTATCACTTGACCCATTGGATTGGGCTGAAATTTTAAGCGGCGAAAGTCTCGCTTGGGCTGTGACATAAATTTAAGGTATGTAGATTGATGCATAATGAAGGATGTTGTGACCTCTTGTATGATCCGAGGTGCATCTTATTATCCGCCCTGTCGATCATCGTTCCAAGGAAAGCTCACAATTTCTTTGGCAGTTGACTGTTCGCTACGTCGGTGCTCCTACGTTGGTAGATTTTGTAAGATCGAAGCAGGATATTGAAAGAGGTTTTTTGTTGTTTCTGCGATATTTGTAAATCGTTGTCATCGATGGCGAGACAACAATTACTCGTTGCCTTGCTTGGGCTTCTCGCTTTGGACGTCGCCCTCGTCAATTGCCATGTTTGGCACAATCAGCAGAAGCAGCATTATTCTGATGTAGTGTTTCCTCAACAAGCTCCTTCGGCGAATGCATACGGACAACAAAACAACATAGAGATCGTTGAGGGAACGATCGATCAGTTGAATCGAATCGATCCTATGTGGATGTGCACAAATCGTCGGACCGGTGATCAGGTACGTTCTCGTTGATAAAAATCTCATACTCTCCACATTTCCGACTCACCTTAATTAACTTGAATGATCGGCGGAGCCACGCACCGACCGCCTACCCATCGCTATCGCTCCGTTATTTTTTGTATATAACGGTGTATTGTATATAATTTTTTGTATAATTTCAAGCCACACTGCGTGCTGAAAATTGTAATTGCAAATTTCGATCAATGGTCAAGTATTAATGGATTCGCAGATGATCTTCGGAACTGAGATTCCAAATGGTAACTTCATAAATAACGGCTATCCGCAACACAATTCCCAACTATATTCTACGGGCCAAGTACCGAATACCAATCCCTGGCTGAACCAGCGCCCTAATCAGGGTTTCGTAACAACACCAACAGTTGACGAGCAACAGCCGACTTATTTGAAGCCCACGACAATTGAAGCAGTGAGGAAAAAATGGGCTGATTTTGATTGGACGCAGTTGGTCACAGTAAATCCTACAACGGTCGAGCCTGAGAACGAGCCCAACGCTACGCCGCCTAATCGTCCACACGCCGGTGAAGGAATCATCCAAGTTCGTAACGGCATTTGAGATCGCAACCCATCAAATTTGTGTTGATTCTTTCGATGACTCATTACCCCGTAAAACGTCATGAAAAAAAAAAATTCAATGAGCTTTTGTAATCGTGCAGTTTTTATACTTTTCATGGTAAAAAATGAAATGGACTACGAGTTAAAAAAAAAAACGGAGT
This sequence comes from Campopleginae sp. 14b, assembly GCA_030522525.1. Classification (NCBI taxonomy): domain Eukaryota; kingdom Metazoa; phylum Arthropoda; class Insecta; order Hymenoptera; family Ichneumonidae; species Campopleginae sp. 14b. The sequence goes on from JAPYYS010000305.1 coordinate 57,464, forward strand.
CTATGATACGTCTAGAAGTCTGCGAAACTTACCGGTTTATCGTATGTAAAGATATGTCAAAATTATAAGAAAATGAATAAAATACGTAACGGTAACGACACCCAAGACGCGCATGAAATTCGAGACAACAAAGTCAACATTTTTAATTATACCCATTCCCAATGTCAAAAGCATCTTTGTTCTTAGCTAACGGTCCGGAATCAGTGTAATCACTTCGATACCCACATTTTCAGATCCGATAAAATGTCGAGAACAAAAGAACTTCGCTATTTTTTTAACAACCACGCTGTCATAGTGAGCGAAGTTTGTATTGCATCCAGCATATTAAATTAATATCAGCGATCGAACCGTTTCTGAAACGAAGGCTAAACGTATGCAAATTTCGACGACGTTTAATTTGTTAATGTTAATTGTTCAATAACGAGCTTCCTAATCGACCTGAAATTTTGACACGATCTCTTGAATACCTCATACAGAAACCTACCAAATTTTCAGGATATTCTCATCATTTGCGATTTGGGACTCAACATTCTTAAGTCTTTATAATGTTTCCTCGCTCCTTTCGTATATAAGCAAATTTACTCTCGTTACTGTCGACGACCATCCAGACTTTGTATGCACGACGACAGGGCGATATCGCGTTCAGCCGTAATCGAACGATGTTTTATGAAAAGTTACATCTCTCCACCGGTCTCCAATTTTTAAAGTCGTTGGACTGTAATGACGCGACTGTGCAAACGTCAAGAAGCACATTTGGGTGATTTGGTATCCGCTGGCGTATTTTAATGAATGCGGAAAACATTAACGTTATTTCGAAATCTTAGTACTACGATCTCTATTCCAAAATAAATATTCCGCGTAGGAAATTTCGACAGCGATCTCTCCATTAATTTTGTAACGGTGGCTTGAAGTCATTTGATTCATTATATTTTCCGATAACTCACATTTAGACTCTTGGGTGTTAGCTATAGTGTAAACGATCGCGAGACTCAGTAGCTGGTTTAACAAATAATCCGAGACGAAGCTCGTAGCAAACTCAAAGAAGTATATGCCTGGGAAAATTTTATCAAGTGTATTTAAATTGGCTTATCATTCACCTGAGAAATTCTAAAGTTTCACCACAACATATGCGAGATCCATAAATAATCTACATGACGTTGTGGAACAAAGATAAAAAAAAAGATGTGGAACAACAATAAAAACACTAGAGTCGTTTCGGAGCTTACACCATTTTTTTTCTGTAACAAAAATCAGCTTGCTGTTCAACCACTGCTGAGCCAATTTCAATGAATTTTTCACACGAAGAAAACTCATGATGAACACCAAATTTCAAAATTGTATGAAAAATTTATTTTCCTGTAGAAGTTTTAAAAAATTTGAATATTTCTTCCATTTCCAACTCAAAAAATTCCCCGCAAAACGAATGAGGAGAAGCTACAATTTTGTTGTTTTGCTATTTCAAAATTACGAAGATAAGAAAAAAGAAACGAGAAAAAAAAAAAGAAGAATTCGTGGAGAATCGCTCGAGGATTACCATAAATGGTGAAGGTGAGGGATCAGTCGCTATCTCGGCACTGTGAGTGCGAAAGAGATAGCTGCAATTTTCGAAATTGGATAACTGCGACACGGTTTGATCAATAAAAAAAAGCCCCTGTCAGCGTATTTTTGCCATTTTTCCGCGTCCGCTGACAGGGCCTTTTTTTTATTAGTCAAACGACGGCCGAAAATATCAGTCGAAACGATGCGCGATTTTTATCCTCGGCACCGAAATTCGAATCACTTTATTCCGAAATAGTACAACTCTAGCGAGTCTCGAGCAAGCAATGAACGACCGACACATCTGTTTGTATGTACTTGTCTCACACAAGTCCACCGAGTATCGCTCTAAGATCTTCTTTTGATATTCATTTCGTACCACTGCGTTGAAGTTATATCGACCGACATGAATATCGGACTGCCTCAGTCTTTGTAGTTCTCGATTTACCCGTTAGGCTGCGTAACCAACAAGTTTTGAGTTCCCCAGCTGCTTATTTGTAAACAATGTATATAACGTCAGCCAGGGGTTTACTGGTAAAACAGCAAACCACCTTGGCAGGGCAGCATGGGCGCTATCTGTGCTCAACGCCTTGAATTTAAAAACAATGAAAAAATTCCGAACTGTTTTTGCCGTGAGTTCGTATGATCACCATCCATGAAAAATACCGTACCGGTGCAACTGTCAACTGTTCGATACACGCGGCATTCCTGATATTATTAATTTCATAATCACAATGTTCACTGATCAGAGCTTCGAGCCCGTGGGCTTTGATTCTCAGATATCATCAGAAAAGTCAGTAATGGAATATCATTAAAAAAATCGTTTCAACACCGATATATCAACAGAATTCCGAGTAGATTCGATAAACGTAACTTGTTTACACTTTTATTTAGATCCGAAAATACGGCGATCGTACAAACGGACACGATCCTTAGCGAGACTAAGGCATCGCAGAACACGGAGCTGCGAAGTTCCAGTGTAGGTATATCTTTTTTTTCGTCTGTCCTCTGCCTTCCATGCCTGACTGTACATTTTCGCACGACCGCGATTATTCACAATAAGTACAATAAGTGGAAACGCCTATACTTCGAAGTTGGTTCCGAAAAATTCCTCAAAATGAAATAATGCTTTATACTAGCAGAATTAATGAAAACAATGCTCGATGGAAATGATATCAAAAGGAATTTGCTAACCTCTGTCTGTTCCAGACCCAAACCGTTGAGGTTCTGCCGCCCAATGTAGAAGTCAATTATGCAAATCTCGCTTCGTTTCTGAAAAGGGTAACACCTGGCGTCATAGAATTGTTGGATGAAGTTCATGGCAGTAACGCATTTGACGAATATCATCCAAGTTCGTCCGACGAGCCAACTGCTCGAGTCCAGATGTTATCGAGCATTTATACCCTCGGTGACACCAATATTGACGTAAGCAGAACTTTAGCAAGTCGTTCTATAGCTCTTAAGACGAACTCCCTGGTAAATCTGAACTTTGTACAAAAGTGAGCGATAACGGCAAATCACGGATAGCTGACCAATCCTTGCGGGCTAAACTGTGAAAATCTAAAGCATCCAGCTTCTCTGACCTTGATCTAGAATTTCCTGACATGATTCTTTCAGTTTCATCATGAAATGCCTTTTTGTGCAAAACTTTAGCGAAAATTTCGTTTCTCACATAAGTTCATTGCATTTTGTGATTTTTGTCAACAACATTAATGATCGCAATGTCTGGACGGGTCTCTGTTCAGCACTCACGAAATTTAAGCAGTGAAATGATAAGTAAAGTGTTTTTACCTTTAATCAGAAATACTGATTAGCAGTATGGGTCTTGTGGTTAGTTTTGACTCTCCAGACCATCCAATGTAGCCATAATTAATCATAGTTGATGCGGGCCTGATATCGAGAGATGCAGCAGCAGCTCAATGCCAAGTATTTAAAAAAAGCGTAGCCCGAGCCAGCCGTACTCTTATATACAGTAAAATAGTGGTTTTATGACGTCACAGAAACTTTAAATTGTTTCTATGAGAAAACGGGGCGAGAGGAAATTTTTATATTGGAATTGAATTTTCTATGATTTTTTATCGTTCGAATGAGCCTTGGTAGAACAGAATCCGTCCAACCAATCCAGAGAAATCTAGCATTGAAGATTTTGGTCGCGAGTTTCGGGACACTTTTTCTGATTGCGCAATTTCTTGAAGTCGAAAGTATAGATATACATTGCAGTCAATAGTTCCTTTCCTTAGAAAAATATTCGAGATTTATTTTTAAATATTCGAGAGCATTGTTGGAATATCACAATTTCCGATCCGCGACAATCTTCGAGTCAACAATCGTAAAAAATATCCTCTAGTTCATTCCCTAAAGGAATCGCTTCATTGAGACGATAATCGACATTTTTTTCGTACAGAAAAAATTGAGCGACGTTAGTTGGAGCACCGGCGGTGGATATTTGGTGGCGAGCTGTAGCGTGGTCCATCACGAAACCTGGTGCGATCATTTGTCGGAAATAAAGATTTATAAGATTTCCGGGGAAGACAAAATCCAAGAAACACCGAACAAGACTCTAGAAGTTCAGTCGTGCGTAACTAACTTGGCTTATCATCCAACTGAACCGTCCATTCTCGCAGCTGGACTATTCAATGGTAAAGTTTTTCCGAATTTTGTAAACCGATGGAAAATCCGTAAAAAAGTAGTTGCCTGCATCAACCGACCTTTCCAAACTTTTGGTCAACTCCTAGTACTCGGTTCGCATCGACACAATGCCACGAAATGAAAAAAAAAAAAAAATGATTCGTCACTTTTTCATTTTACGAATCCATTCGTGAGATCCAAAAAAGGTAACAGGCAAGTTAAGAAAAAAAAATCGAAAAAATAGTGACGGATCATTTTTTTTTTTCCATTTCGTGGCATTGCGTCGATACAAACTTCAGGCTTATTACTCGGTCGGAGGCGTATTTACGGCTTATAGTTATCAAACTTCCACCGTATTTTGGTTAAATTGAAAATTATAGAAATCATCAACATGTTTTGTCATTCCATTGACACGTGAAGTATAATTTTTCCGTCCGTTCCCTCGAGTTTTCTTATTTTTGGGATTTTCGTGTTTCTTACTCATCTACGTTCTTGAATTATTTGTGAATTTTTGAAGGGAAGGCAAATGGAAAGTTTGATTTTTATGCCAGTTACCGTGATGCAGTATGGATCGATGTATTATCATTCAACCTGCGCCTTCACCTAATCCGGTGAATCCCTCATTCCTGTGAATAATTCGTAAAAATCAGTTAACCAGTTTTTACGAGTTCTTGCAGCAGAAATTCGTTTATTTCGATAATGGAGAATGAATTTTTCATGTACTCGTTCAAATGAGTTTATTTTTCATCAGGTGACGTTCTACTGTGGAATTTACGGGATGAAGAGTTTGTCACTCCAATGCAAATATGCATTCATGGTGACACGGTCACATGCCTGCTGTGGTTGCCGAAGGTTCTCTCAGATTCGGTAATTGCGACAACAAGTGCCGATGGTTACATTTACATAAACGGAATAACGCGGGACTTTACGAACGCGGTATTGCACAAGAGATTTAAAATATCAAAGGAGCATAATCCAGCGGAAAGTTCGAGGCCGAGAAGCTCTGGAGGAAAACGGGAGAGAGCAGTGGAAGCCGGTTTGTCGCTAACGTGTCTAGACTTTTCGCTGATATCACCTGGGGTATTCATCGTTGGCACTCTTTGTGGTGGTATTTACAAATGCAGTCTCGAGAATCCGATCCCCATAGATTCGGGTGACCCCGACGACAGCGATAATCCACTCAGCGATCCTGTCGTCAGCGAATACGAGAGACACGAGGGCAGTGTCACGTGCATCAAGTGCTCACCCACGAGAAATATATTTCTATCTTGCGGCACGGATAAAGAAATACGATTGTATGACATCGACCAGGTTAATCAAACATTTTTCTCCAATATTTTAATCTTCGATCAACTTTCACTCCAAAGAAATTCGGTTAACTTTCTATCTATACCCTAAAACTTCGTTGCAATTTTTGGCTCGTCGTTCGTACACGAAGGGCATGAAAATGTAAAAAATGAGGTTACAGAATAGAAACGAGGGCTAATCTCGAATTTTGGTCGATTTTTACCGTGCACAATGTTAATTTTCCTGACAATAATGTTCCATTCCACGTGGAAGAAATTAAACTGTATTTTCATTGAAATTTCCATTTCGCTGAGTGAAAATTGATGAATGTTCAATTTCATCCACCGTTTCTATTCTTAATCAATAGTTATTGATATTGAATTCTGTCTGCGTAACGATTGTCTAGAACGAACGAGTTGTAATTGAGAGGCTCCTTAATGAGCCTTTTCCCATAAACTCTCGCAAACTCTTTTCAAGGAATTTCTTTCGAGAGAACATTGAATTAAACAAACTGTATTTTCCATATTTCAGACAATGAGATTACAAACGATTAACGTTGAGAATACTGTAGTCAGATTTACGTGGTGTCCAAAAAGTACGAGAGAAATAATTGGAGCTTATGGTGCGAGCTCAAGTGTCGATTTTTACGACGCCACTAATGGGAAAGCAATTACAAAATTGAAATTGGAGTCGACGAGACAAAGTACCAGTTGTCTCGATTTCAACGTCAAAAGGTATTGGGTGTTTCGATATTCATGCAAAAGAAACTCCTCAACGTCAAAGGAGTGGTTTGCAAAAAAAAATGTATTTGTCAAATTCCACGACAAAGTTATTACAAAAAAATTCGATAACCTTGAAATATTCGCACAAAAATATCAACGAAGGTTCTATAATGTGTTCACTATTGCAGAGACCTGGTGGCGGTCGGTGACACGAAGGGAAAACTGGAAATATGGAGAATATCGGGCCAAGCTATGCCATAAATTTCACAATACGGATTACCCCTCAATGCACACAAAAGGAAACGTCGAGAATTTAACGATTCTCCATTGTAAGTTCGTTCTTGACCAGAACCATTGAAGCCGAATTATCTTGATTCGTTATCACATAGAATTGAAGTTTATGGCATAAATCTTTATGGCACTATAAGAGTCGTATCAGAATTAAATTCAAAGAGCCTTGGGAACTATTAGTTAACGTCATGCACGTCAGAATCCGAAGTAATTCGAATTATCACGTCCCTTCTCTACGAATATAATATCTTGAGGGTATTTTCCATTTCACAAAAGTTTCGCAGAGAAACAAACATTAATTTTTAATCCATAGCGATAACATTATTTCCAAAGGACGTTAAAAAGATATGGGAAGGATTTCATTTACAACTGTCATAGAATTTTCAGAGCTCAATGAAGGACTGAATCGTCGTTTTGAGTTTTATTTTCGAAAAGTTTTTGAGTATACAATAAATTCTAAACTGTGCACACTTTTATTTTTTCAAAAAATCCGTACACATAGTCCTGGACACAATTTCTTTGGTTTTATTCGATTTGGTTATTGGATCCTTGGAGCCTTCGTTTCATATTCAATTTGCAAGACAATGAGATAAGATTTTCAATTTTTGTTCCAAAGTTGCGTGTTTTCTTTGGAAATACCGATTGAAAAAAAAAAAATAGAAAAATAAAAGAATGAAAAAATTCGATAAAGTTTCTAGATGACGATAAAGCTCGAACACCAGATAGCAAGTGCTCTTTATATTGTGAAATGAAATCCTCTCCGCTGTGTATCGTAGATGTCTAATGAATAATATACGATAACACATTATTCGCTGACAATACTAGCGCTGGGCTGCAAAGATATTGTGATAAGCGAGTCAACGATATTGAACTGTAGGGATTGTGTGTTTTCCAGCTCTTCTCGGAGTGAGAGGAACCTTTGTCCGAGCGATAGACATGTGAGCTTCTAAAGGGCGGTCCACGTGAACGGCAAGACCGAGACAAGCAGAGGTCAGCCTGTCCAAAAGAATCGCCAGAACAGGCGAATATTTATTCCCGGTGTTCGCTTGTTATTTGAGAAAAAAAAACGCTTAATAATTTCCGATTTCCGATTTCCAATGACGTTCCAGACAAAACGAACAACCATAAATGCAAAAAAAAATGAAAGAGGAATGGATTGGTCAAATTTTCTCATTTGTTATTCGGACTCGAAATTCTTTCGCTGACGATAAGCCACAAGAATTTGTTAGGAAATCACAAAACTCATTTGCCGAGAACAAACCGCAACAGAAAATTCTCTATTTTCCTGACACAAAAGAGTAGAAAATGTAGCAAGTCTAGTCCATTTATTTAGTGGAGAAAATCTATTTCAAATCGAAAAATTCGTACTCCACGTGTCTAGCGAATTTTTCACAGAAACAAAAAAAATCGTCGATAAATATCGTCAAAAACATTAATCCCACGACCGTAATGGCACTTATTACGCGGATCACTGACTGCTATAAAGATATTTTATATATATTCGTGTGAGTGTTGAAAAAAAAATGGAAAATAAATGGCGGAATATTTTGCCAGCGTCAGCCAAGCGAGTATTTCTTGTTTTCGACTCATTTGGAATGGCCTGGAATCGCCCATACACGCACAGCGTATAAAGGGTACAAAGTATTCGCATTCCTGTTATGTGTGCGAGTGCGTATATTTAAACACACACAGAGACATGGACTGTACATTGCAGACAGTGGGATGCCAGTTATCTCCGACAGCTGCATGCTTCGTCTGGAAGCTTCATTCTGCTTCGATATATACGACCCTCGCTTAAACTCGACACTCAAACAATCACAAACATGTACATACACTAAAGCTTGCATGTGTGGATACGAATATGGCACACAATAAGGTTTTACTACGTCGCATCGATCGTTCGAACTACATACTATGAAAGTTAGATCAAAGAACAAAATCGTGCAACATGGAGGTATTTTTTTTGTCAAATGAATATTTTAATGAAAAGATCGACGTTATTTTCTACAGCAAATGGAATTTTGCTCATCAAATGCCATCGGGATGGTTTCCGATTATAAATGAATGAGCAAAATCGACGGTCTCCCGAAGTCGATTCTGAGCTTAGGGTTTTAAAATGATGGGAAAATTGGTTTGGGTTATAAATTCATATTTTTTGTTGCTTTTTGATCACGGAAATTTGGCATTTTTTGAATGAGTGTTTTATGGACTGGACACGGAGGGAATTACGTCGAATACGAAACCATCGGTTCAGCGAAAAAATTTTGAATGATTTTTAGATCGCAATTATATGAAAATGAATTTTCTGCTCCAAGAAAAAAACTCGAAATTCAAGGTTGTTTCCAGCCTCCTTTGCTGCAACGTTCGGATTCCAGTTTCAATTTTTGTTTCGTATTTATTCGTCAATTAAACGATCGCAATGCTTTCTCGAGACGATTCATCCAAGAGCAGCAAAAATGTCGGTTACCTGGACTCAAAATGCGTGTTATACCCACACAACAGGGAAGTGAAAGCCAGACGCTTCGTTTCTCGATCCTTCTTCCCTCTCTCGCCAAGCAATTACTTTATGCTCGTGTATTTGTGTGCGTGCCTCTGTACACGTTAGGTGACTGTAAGAAACTGGCACAAAGTCATGCTCACGAAGCACACGAGAGTCCCGCTTAAGATTTATACAAAGAAGATGCATAATTCTTTGAAAATTTACACCAAATTTCAAGCAGCAGCGCTGCACAAAATCCAAAAATATTCATTCGATCGAGCAAACACTTAGACTCTCCCCTCGGGGAACTACAAATCAATTTATATGCAAACATACAGAGCAACGCAATAGAGAAAAATCTCAACGTGCCTTGTGTCATCCCAAAAAAAAAGCAATTTTGCAAAACAATTGATAAAACTTCAAAGGAAATGGGAAAATCTTTTCCAGACTCCATGAAAAATTTCAGAAATTTTTTTTGAATCGTTCTGTCGGACATAAGATTGAAAAATAACATTCATCAGGATTCTTGATGGAAACGACATTGAAATTCGAATTTGACATTTTTCTTTAATGCCTAATTCATTATTTCACGTATTTTAACGACTCCTGGATAATTTGCTGTATGAAGATAGGATCCATGTGGCAAGTTGTGAGTAATAATGGAGACACGAGCTCCGGGAGAGCGTCGAACCATGTTTTTTTTTGTGATTATCTCCATACTGACGTCAAACTTTGTCTTTGTTCGCTTCGTAAGCGCACAAAGTTTGAGAAATTTATAATAAGCTATGTCATCGAGATGACGTATCGAAAAAAATGACGTTCGGTATGGAACACGTTCGATTTTCTTGAAACATCAAAAAACATGGAATATTTATTTACGTTCGCGGGAATTTTGATTAAAAATTATTTATTTGTTTTTCGAGCTCGAGTTGTTAAAAAATTATTCATCGAATTATTATTTCTAGTTCGAACAACAAATAAGTAAATTGTTGATAATATTTAGAGAAATAATTATACGGGATATCCTGTTATTTGAAATTCGTGTTTTTTTTCGGTTCACACGCAAAAGGTTTTGTGGTACGACGTCGCCTAAAGACTGGTAGAGCGGGGATCGGTACGAATACCAAAATCTTTCGAAATCCGGCCCCCATTGGTTACGTAGACAGAATTTATAGGGGCGAGAGGAAAGAGAACCTGGCCAACGTCTCGAGTGACGAGCCATGACGCGCCCAGCTGTTCCAAAAATCCGACTTTACTGTAGACTTTTTGTGGCGAGAGGTTATAGTCGAATTCTTCGGATCGAGACTTCGATGTTCTAAAGCCTGATGGACATGAAGAAAGGCGCAGCAAAAAGTGGGAAAGAAAATGGTAAAGTTCGGGCGTAGATTAGCAAGGTTTGGATTTATGCGAATAATGACGTGTTTCTATACAATTTACAAATAAGATTATAATCAAAGGAACATCCAAGTCCTCAAGAGTATACATGAGAGAAGTTTTCTCTAGATCGGTGCCGCCCAGCTCCGTCATAAGCCTCGGGTATATCAGTACGAGAAATGAGACGAGACGTTGTGACATTTGAGCCATTGGTAACTTAAGCATGAGTACACGATCATTAACTCATGAAAATCTTTCAATTTTGGACTTTCGGAACGCGCTGTCGTCCGGCAGACTTGGTGAATTTTCCATTTACGGTCGTACAAACACTTTTGTTAGAAAAGGTGTTAGGAATAAATGCGTGGAACGTAAACATCCAATAAACTCTACAATATCATTTATATGCCCGAGTCTCGATGACCTTGTCATAATAATGACCATTGTGAGCGATTAATTGTTTCGAGTATACTCAAGGCCGCTCTTCATTAGTTCGATATTCGTTCATGGGGCCCAAGTTTAACGCCATCGTATCTTTTCAATTCAAACTGTTTACAAGGTCAAATCGATCACGTACTGAATCATTCGGGATAGTAATAATATTGCCTGTAGAATCTACCAGAAAACGCGAGTGATTCACGCGTGGAATTCATCTGAGTGAGGATCAACTACGAATATTCGTTATTTCGTTCTAAACGATCGGATTTTCTTTTCCAAATCGCCCATAATGGAGATGGCGACGATTCGCCAACCAAATAGGTGGTTAGAGTGTACTATCTCACGGTAGGCATGAAAATTCCCTGTTATTCTGGTAATAAACCATGTGCATAGGACAACTGAAAAATAATACGGACTACGCGTCTCCACGATTGGTTCGATAAGAACTAAAAATGGGAAAAATCATCTTTCCTGATAAGAAAGGAATAGGAATCGAGAATAAGTCGTCCATAACCTATACGAAGCTTTTCCTTTGCTCGTCGAAGTCATCGAGTTTAGGAATTGGAATTTTTTTTCTAATGTTTATGCGCTGGTAATGATAACTTTGAGGCGTGGACACGTTTATCTAAGCCTCGAAAGTTCGACAAATGAGTGATCGATCAATGTTCTCGTTTTGATTTTTTTGTCTCTACGACTCAGCCCCCGCAAGTACCGAATTGAGTTCGCGAAAAATAACGGTTGATATCGTGACGGACAGAATTAATTTTTCCAAATTCGATAACTGTATATAAACAAGGCGTGGAAAAATTAGTTCTACGAAATCGTTCGATTTATTTCCATTATCACTTGAACGGCGATCAGCAATTTCATCGGGAACGTGAGGTTATTGTATATGTTTGTGAACATTTTCGAAAAAAGTTTCACCGAAGAGAGATCGCGGCTCGGTGATCTCCGCGGTGAAACCTGTTTACAATTTTTATCTCGAGTGTATATAACGACGCTGACGTAGTTAGGGCTCAACATGTGTCAGAAAGAATCGTCCCGCCGAGTAGAAACTACGCCGTTCGTTTCAAGGTCATTCCGTCAAACATCCTCATTTGGATGGAAATTTGAAAAAATAAACAACACAGCGTGTTTGGTTTTATTTTGATAACAAATTCGAGAGAAACGTCATGACTCCCCGAAAGGTTAGCTTCGGCGCTTGTATCAGCTCGGAATCATAAGATCGTACGCGCGGTTTCAACTCCGGATACTAATATATGCTCGTATATGTTCGTGCTTGCTTATACTTTTTTCCATCGTGATAAAAATAGTAACACTCTACTACGTCGAGAGTTCCAATCAATATCAAATTTTCATGGTAAACCTTTCTATCTCGCCCTGATTCTCCAATGTACACATACAGTAGAAGCTCCATTTTTAGCTCGAAATAAACGCAGTTTCTCGGTGTTGTTTGTTTTATATATCGCGTCGTTGACCCGAGAATCTCGATTTCGTATCAGCCAGAACTAATATTTCGAGTTCAACAAATGCGGAATCCCAAAATATTGTCAACAACGACTAGAGCTTAAGCACGAAACTTCCTGATCTTCTTTCTATCTCGAAAGAAACCTCTTTATTCTCAAAGATAATGAAAGTCGAAAAATTACGAATTTTTAAATAAAATACTAACTTTCGTGAAATTGGATGTTCTCAATCGGGTTAATTACGTGTCAACGCAGTGTACAGGAAAAATATTGTCGAAGCGCAGATTTTTACATTTTTCAGTCTCTCATCGCGAAACTTTCATTTTTCCCGAAATGTCTACCGTGTCGCAAGGAAGTGTGTAGCAAGTATAGATAGTAGCTTCACGTAGATCGGACTGATGAGTCACCAAAGTGAGTTTAATCAGAAAAAAAATCAATATTGCTAAGAGAAACACGATGAACCGAGGAATGTAATTTTGACCCATTATTATTTCCAGAATATTCCGATGCAAATGATTGTATTTTTCGAACAGCACGGGTTGTCACGTGTTTCCAAGTTTTCATTGAAAACAGACTGAGACGTAAAAAAGTATCCGGAGTGGAAAATATCTCTGTCATTATGCCTCAAAAATGTCAAAACCAGGTTTGTACATCAGCTAAAATAGCCAGAACTGCCATTCGCCAGCCACTCGAAATTCGCGTAACACTGCCAACCGCTTGGTATTAAGACGTTGGCCAAATTCACGAAATATAGTTGAAGAAAACAAATTATATGAATGGCACGAATTTCGCTGAATGCAATTAGAATACAAAGTTTCAAACATTTCAATCATTATCGAAATGAGATAAAAAGTCACATTTAATCAAAATATTCTTTATTCCTTCACAGCGAAAAAACAAAGTACAAAATTCGACGTTAATAAATGACATATTGTACAAAATCAACTGTCTTGGTATTTCATTGGAACCACACGTGTCTTTTGGTATGGAATACATTGAGGACGATCCTAAAGTTTGCATCGTTGGAATTCAACGAATTTTTTTTTTTTTTAATTATTTATTTCGATAATTAACGCACATCTTACAATTTTTTCGAATGAGTTTGGATTTCGAATGGCACAGAAGGCGATCGTACCATCGTTGACAAATACCGAATGGAAACTGTGCGCTCTGCTTGAAGAAAAATGAGTTTCCGTTGAATTTCAACGATGCAAACTTCAAGGTCGTCAATGAGGATGGAATCGATTAAAAAATAAATTTCAATTGAATAAAAAAGTATGAATATTTTGACTAGAAAATAATTGCATTGTTGTTGGAAAAATGAGCATAAGTTGAAAAAAGTTTAAATCAGTTCTCACGTAGCTTTTTCATGAAAAAAAAAAAAAAAGATTCCATCGTTTCATTTCGATAGCGAGATCCAGATGCATTTCTGTATTTCTGCAATGCTATTTTCCGAGGCTGCGGTTTACAAAAACACGGAAAATTAAATTCATACGTTCTTCACGTAAATAGCAGCATGTGTCGGTGCATAACTTCCACCAGAGAGATCTACATGGCTCGGAGTCACGTTGTCGATCCGGACGTCATTAATGAGTAGGAAATTGACATTAGTTCGATGGTCGCGTTGGAAACTCAATCAACACCCAAAATAGGAAGCATTCATTTGGAAAAATGAAAATATCATTTTTATTATTCCTAACAATAATAGTCGACGTTGTAATTTATTTTTGAATACCTTGATTTAAATTCTGTTTCCAAAAACCTTTGTCGACATTTTTATTTCCTTGTTTTCGGCAAATGGTCGTCCAGTCCGTTTGTCTGGCAAGGAAAAAAAGACTTTGGCGATCTGTAAAAAGAAAAGACACAGCATAGACCGGAATGGGACATTGGGACCTGAGGAATCAGGTGAGCCATTATTTTGTACTTTATTTCGTGGTGGGCAATTTGTTTTGTCCTTAATGGGACAGTGACGCCTTCTTGGTATTCCCGAAGTCGTGGTTGAATTGTCCAGCACAGCGATGACCATCTACCGTCCATAAAAGAGACCAGCTTGGAGCCTCCTTTGTAAGACTGGTGTGTAATTTGGGCCGACGATTCCAGCGGAGATTAGCCATGCCAATGGCAGTTAGTCGTTCTCAAAAGAACGTTTTTATTTTTGTTCGTTACGTTTAATGTCCTGACAAGGACAGATGTTTGATTTGTTTTTGCAAACTGAGTTGTTCTCCGTGGAGAAATATTTGCGGGCCCTGAAAAGGGCCCTAAAAATAAATGTTGATCCAGATGAATTGTTGTGTAGCCGAATTATTAGAAGCTCTTTTTTTTCTTTGGAGCTTGCTGAATGAAAAAAAATATCAGCGTAAATGGTTTTGATTTTTTTTGCAGTTGAAAATCGGAGATTTTTGGATTTGGAAAAGTAATTTGGGGTAATTTTGTTGGGCACACTTTTGGGGATGGGAAAAAATAGTGATTGAAAAAAAAATTCGTGTTTTTCTTCTCGGAGATTCTATCGATTTGTTGGTTTTTCCTTCACTCGCTTTTTGCCTTCCATTCTCTGCTCCATCTCCGTAGTTGCATCTTCTTGATGAATCCCAAAAAGCAGCATCTTCGATGTTGAATGACGCGTTTTTTGAAAAGTGGAAAAATCCTGTTTTCCTTGACGAATGCAACTTCCTTTTCCAGTTGGTCCATTCTCATCTTGACTTAAGACTTACGTGACAATTTAATATTTTTTTGTTGCTTTTTTTCATGCCGAAAAAAAGTCAATTTTCTCGATAATGATTTATCTTTACTTCTCGCTCAATATAAACCGTTCGATTTGAAAAACTCTCGTTTGGTGAATGTTTCTTCAATATCTTTTTGCGAATTCTTCTCATTCATTATAATTAATTCTTTCTCTCCGGCTCTCTATAGATATCTTCTACATATAGACTGCTCCCACGTATTCGTGTTTGTAGTGTGTTTTTGCACGACACTCACGCTCCTCCGTGTTAATGATAATATGCGATCTCGGACCCTGCAAAAGAGAGCCCCGCTCCACACATTATCTGGGGGCTGATATCGTGGAATGCTTTTTTTATATATGTTTGCGATTCCACAAAATTAGGTAATTTTTCAGTATGTTTATCAATAACATTTGATGCTGTTTCTAGGGTCTTGATACGAACACCGTGATTTCCGTTTCCTCGACAATATTCGTCTTGCGCGATGCTTCTTTTATTATTTCGTAATATGTACACCCATCATCGTCGTGAGTTTCGCTCCTTGGCTCTGGTGAGGTGAAATTTTTGAATTTCTTAGCGAACTCGAAACTACCACTTGGTCTCGTGCACGTAAGAAACGAATGATATACGTTTTCGCATCTCCGTAGCGATATATTGATTTTAAATCATCTGACCCGTTCCGTTCTCTTTAATTTGCTTTTCGCGGTGTCGATGAATTCGCATCATCTAACACTATATTTTCTTTTTGTCTCATAATGCAAAATGCAAAGAAAGAAGAAACGACGACAAGGGGGCCATGATGAATTTCTCGCTTCGTTGTTTCCATATAGATTTGTTTTTTTCTTTTTCAAATATAAAACGAGGATAATAAAAGTGTTGTCACTGGTAAAAACGAATATCCTCTTGATCGGTGGCCCATAAGATGGACACTTATCGCTATGAAGTTTAACGAGAGTCATTGCGTGGTGAGGGTGATGAGTCATCATCGAATAGGAAATGGCAAATAGTTTCTCCGTCTTGTTGCGATATTCATCCCCAATACTGAAGCTCTATTTTTTCCTTTCTTTTTCCTTTTCTTTTGCACTTTGCTTCTCCATTCCGACGATTTCTCAGGACGTCTAACACACACATACACACACGCTAGGCATCGAAATCTCTCGCTTAACAAAATATTTTTTTTCTCGCTTACTCAATACGTAACTATTCACACATACATGTACAATATTTTTTTTCACATTTCATCTTTCTCTCTCTCGCTCTCTTTTCTCTATCCGTACAATTTTAATTATTTTCCAATTATTTTTTTCTTACAGCACATGCTCTCTATTGATTTATCTCCATTCCTGGTTAATTTTTCGGAAACGTAACATACAATTGCATCGATGTTTCGTTTTGTTTTTTGTTGTCGTAAAAGTGTGTATAATACAATGATGAATGTCGCTCATCGAAAACCGGTTTGCATGTTCATCTCTCCCTCGCATCCTTATTACACATTATACAATTGCAACGAGTCCGAGGAGAGTGTTATTGAAAATTGGTGATTTAGGGAAAAGGGGCAAAAAAAATGTTTATGTATAGAAATGAAAGGGGCATATTTTTGTATGTCATATATCGAAGTAAATAGTTATACAAGATTAGAAACGAAAATCACAGAGTTCGCGGATCACGAGATGACCTTTACTTTTATCTTTTTCTTTTTTTTTTTTTGCTTCGTTTTTTTTCAACATCTTCTCGTAGGCCCGCGTATCATTTTTATCTCTCTCGGTCAATCGCTATGACTCGGATAAACATTAAAAAATAAAGAAAAGGCCGCAACAATTATCGTTTAAACAACAAATTATAATGCATAGATCTTAAAAACGACGATCTGGATGAGAATTTCTCGGCTGATCGTACTTTTTCAATCATTTTTCATTGAAAAATGAAAATAAAATTTGTTTTTTTTTTTTTGGTTTTTTTTTTTCAAACGACGCACACGATCCCATCCAGATTCGTCCTCTGCTAATATTTACGTAGTAGTGTTTTTATTGGATCAGGTAGTTTTCAGGATTTGCGAAAGTTCACGAGCGACCAAGATTCGTAGTTTTCGATATTTATTGAATTTCTGTATTTTGAGTTTATTTTTTGATTTGTTGAATGAATCGGTTTGTTTTAGTCGGAAAAGGTTGTTTGAAATTTTGATAAAACTCCAAGTTTGGAGAATCATTCAGAAAGAGACAAAGAGAGGCTTGCTCGCGCGTGCCTATTCGCCAGGAGAAACTGCGTGTCGTTTTTTCATTTCCGCATGCATCATTTTGGTCCAAATTCTATTATTTCCAAAGACTTTATTTCACAAATTTCGATCGAACATTTGATGCGATGTTTTTTTTTCAACGGATTGATGATGCGGAAAGGAAAAATACGCAATCGCTCTAGAGGGAAGCTCTTTCGAACGGTAGTTCGTGAAACAAACATTCCTAAAATTTGTTCTCACACTCATGCATACGATCTTATATTAAGCCGGTGAGAATTTTACTTTTTCGCACAAAAAGATTTTGTTCGCACACGAAATGCTCCGAAAAACGTTCGACTCGTTGAATGATCGTTTAGAATTATTCCTCATGATTTATCATTTTAATTTGAGATCGAATAATCAATTGTAATCGAAATAAAAAATAAAACGTGTCGGAACATTTATTCTGAGCATTCGTCCCGATCGCGTTGCATTTTTCTCTCACGATCCACGGACATATTTGTGTGTCGATATATATATATATTTATGGATACATATACATATATATATATCGAATAGCTAAAAACTAGTCAGTACAGTCTGCCGCCGCTTTACAACAGCAAGCAGCAACACAGCACGGGCAAATTGTTGTTTTTCATTATTTCCATTAATCCTCGCCTTAAATCTATGTACATTCGTAAAACCTTTCCCGTGGACAGAAAAAGAAAGAAAATAGTAAATTATAATATACTTAGATGTAATAGAATGATATATAACTATATATACCAATAAGAATGAAGGATCAGGTAACAAACGAACGAGAAATGACAAATATACAGGTCGATTTGTTTTCCGAAGCGAGATTTGAGATCAAAAGATTCTAATCGAAAACGAATTGATCGATAATTATTTTCTTTCCTTATCTGTTTTTTATTTTATCAATGTTTTATGGGGGTTCGGATGCAGAGGGTGCAGAGGACGGGCTTTCAATGTTTAAAAACATTTTCCTTGTTCGGTTGTTGTTGTTGTTTTTTTTTTTGCATTTTTTGTATTTTTTTTTCTTTTCTTTCATCGTATTTTGTTATCATTGCCGCGCTTTAACGAATATGTATGTTCTTTTGTGTATCGGGACGGTCGGCGCGGAGGCTCCGCGAGTAAATATTATTAGAGCCGATTTTGTAAAGATATCTAATGAAATCGTTTGAGAATAGAATTATTCTTGTACAAAGAGACACTTGTATATCTGCCCTGACAATTCCAGTAATCGCACGATCGATTCTTCCGTTTTGCTTATTATTGTTTTTCTTTTTATCTTCGCAAAGGAAAGTTGTCATTGCTCGTTATATTTTTGCAAAAGATGTAACAGAGTTCGTTGGGATTCTTATTCGCTTGTTCCGCATTGCTATCCTTTTCTCGCGCTCACATTTCATCATTTTACGTGCTTAATTCTAAAAAATTTGTGTTGTTTTTTTTTCGGTTTTTGTTTTTTTTTTCCTTTCATCGAAGGCTCTCGATATCGCGGAACGATCTATCACGCTTTACCTCTGTGCCACATAAAGGCGCTTCCACCACTGCGGCAAATTCTTTTTTTTTAAACTCCGCTCTCTCTCTCTCTCTCTCTCTCTCTCTCTCTCTCTCTCTCTCTCTCTCTCTCTCTCTCTCCCTCTCTCTCTCTCTCTCTCTCGCTTTCTCTCCTTCTCTCTCTTTCTCTCCTTGGCCATCGCGATCAATTCTTAAAGCTATTTTTCCCGTACAAGTTGTGTGTATTTATGATTCACTTCGCATTTCGCGTGTTTTCGTGTGTGTGTGTGTGTATGGTTTGATTTTTTTGATTTTGATGAAAAAAAAATGCAAGTTCGTCGAGACCGTGTGAATAAAAAAATGTTCGCAGCCTCGACAAACTTCAGAGTGTTGAATTTTTCGAGCGATATTATTGGCGATGTGATCCGTCGGGTGAGCCAAAATTTTGGAACACGCAGCGTGAACTTCGCAAGGGAAAAAAATACCAGATCAATGGAAATTTCGTTTTGGGGAGTCAGTGTTTAAAATAGTATCGAACGAGTTCGCCACAATCGTTAATTATTTCTGACGAATCTTTAATATTCATTCATCATTTTCGATAATGAAAAATTGTGACGATTTTTTTTTGAGGAAAAATAAAAAAGAAAAAATCATAAGCACTCTCGAACTTTTGGTTGCTGCTGGTAAAAATAACTGTCTTCGGAGAAAGTAAAAGTAAAATAAGTCAGACTCTAGAAACATTAAGGACAAATACCGAAAATCTTATTTCTCTGGATATCCGGCTTTGTTCCCTAATAAAAGAAAAAAAGGAATGAACCTGATGAAAAACATTCGACTCTCAACCACGCGCCCTAAACTATTATCCACGCAAATTAAAAGTTGCAACGAGGGATCGATTTTAAAAATATACATATACATATGGTACAGAGTTAGGAATACGAGAGAAGTTCGGGGGATCCGTGTGTGTGTGTGTGTGTGTGTGTTGAAGACATTGAAATTTCTGAGAAAATACGACGGGGATATTTGGACTTTCGAATTTTCATTTCACGTTTTTTGCGACACTAGATATCGAGAGAAAAATCAAAATGATAAGTTTTTTTGGAGGTATTTCCTGATTGAAACGACGAGACTTTCTTGGGTTCTCTACGACAATTCCGTGCTGACGATAGATATGGCAGGAGGACGGAAAGACTCGCGCGTCACGAAAACTCGAACATTTTATTCCCTCGTCGATTTAATCGCCATTATTATCATAATAATTAATACCATTATTAATATTATCAATATTCTTGATGTTATTGTTATAATTATTTGTTCTCAATTTCAATAAATCATCGAGGAGCCAACAGTGACTTTTGGTTTTAATGTTGTTGTTACTTTGTTTGTACGTTACAATATCACATTTAATGTCAGTCGATCATAAAGCCGGCCTAATTCGTCCCCACCTTGATCTTTCAACGTCGCGACCGAGAGAGTATCGATCGATTTGCGCAAACCGTTTAAAAATCACTCGCATCAGTTTTCCCCCGTTCGTCATCAAGCATATTTCCATGAATTTTCGTTATTTACGTTTATTCACAGTTTCGCATCGTGATACAGCGAAAAATTATGAGAAACGAAAACCATCGTAGTTTTTGCGTGATATATTGAGGACGAATGAAGGAGAACGGATGGAGGATCGATTTAAATAGTATTTCGTCGCGCTATTGCAGACACTTTGAGGACGGAGCGGTACGAAAAGATCGACGTCACGCTCCTGTGTTTTGTACACATATGTACATATATAACACACACATATATATACCCCCTCTCCCCCACACTCATATTAATGTGTGTGTTGCCAGTGTGTTCGAATGTATGTGTGTGTGTGTCCATTTTACAATTTTATTTTTTTACAAATGACTATCTTTCATTTGCAATACCGACCGATCCCGATCAATCAACCGAAATAAATAAACTCAACATTTCTAATGAATTATCGATCAAAGTAGATGCTGCTCGCTCATCCAGAGTCTTAGCTTTTCGTTGTACATACATGTTCACGTAATATACACATAAATATATGCAACGATCGCTCTCGAAAGTGTTTGTTCTTCAATGAAGGTTTACCGAAAAAATTAAATTTTTTTCACAATATATTTCGTGACGACGTGCATCACAAGAATTTACTTTTCATTTTCAATCTATGCACTTCGATGACGAGCCTCTAGTGAAACTGCAAATATGCGGTCGACAGAAAATTTTCAACACGAACAAAAAATTTTGAGACAATAATTTCGAGTCGTTGACGTTGATGTTTTGTTTTGGGTATCGAAATGACTGTTCGGTCCTGTGATAGATCGCGATCAATCGTTATCTCAAATTTAATCCAAAATAATAAAAATAAAAAAAATCAGACACATTTAATTAACATTTATACTTAATTTTTTTAACTCTTAATCTTGAAATATCAACTTTTTCACTCATCACGTTCCAGTTAATCGTATATCCTACATTTAATTAATGTTTAATATATGCTCGCGTGTGTGCATATATACAAACATACATACGCATATATATATAGATATATAATATATTTTCATATGCATATGGATATATATATATATATATATTCGCATGTATGTATACACGTTTATATTTCGAACGATTTGAAATGACTTAATTAAAATTCAGTAGTACCTCTAAGGGTCATCATCACAGCTAATTTATCATCATTTATGTCTCCTGATCGATTCAGTCGAGTCTCCTCTAGTTCGATATATACTTTTCAGTTTCCTCTTCCAAAATCACCTCGAAACACGATTATCCAAACCTTGTGACTGTTCTCGCAATTTTCTATCATTTTTCATCTTTCCTTTCTCTTTTTTTTTTCATTTCCCTCTCTCGAACCCGCTCTCTGCCTATTTCCCTCTCTTCGTTTTGATAAAAACTTTCACTTGGTCGTGCCACGTCCGTTTTCTCAAAAAAGTCAAACTCGTTTGAACGAAGACTTTTTCTTGTTTTTCAATTATTTCAACTCTTCTTTTCATATATATATCATAAAAATATATATACAAAATACTTTTGGTAAGACTGATTAATATTACAGTTAATTGTGGCTTTTCTTGTCGAATTTATTTACAAGATTCGAGAATCTTCATTCCCGATTAATTTCTTTCTTTTTTTTATCTCATCACTTTTTTTTACCACATTTTATTTTCGGTTCGACGCTCTTTTATCAATTCGTCGAACCTTTGAATCTCTTGCTGTGTTCGTGTGTGCTCTTTCAATTTATTTTTTATTCTTTCCCGCAACGTTTCGTTCAGTTACGCAAGAGGAGAATCAGCAATTTTTTTTCATTTATACTCTTTTTTTTCAAAAATCTTTTATGTCGTTATTCGAGACTCGGACGTGTGCAAAATTCAAAGACTGGGCGCGAGAGAGAGGGAGAGAGAGAGAGAGAGAGAGAGAGAGGCGAAAAGAGAAATGAGAAGGAAATGAATGAAATTAAAAAAAAAAAAACTAAAACGAATTGGAAAAAAATGAATGGTCTTTTTTTGGTTCGAATAAAAATAAAGAAAATTCGCCATTTCGGCTCCGACTGCGCCGAGCCAGCGGCAGTTATTTTCATTTTTAATTTTTTCGAATTATTCAATGAAAAATAAAAAGAGAAAATGGAAAAAAGTTTTCGTATGCGGCTCATCATTCGCAAAGCAATTTTCTCTCCTTTTTCACTTCCGAGCTCGGTACGTTCTGAGAAAAGTATCAATAGTTTTGTCAGGACGTATCGAGCCAAAAGTGAAATTCCATATATTTTTCGTGATGCAACCCAATCGCCCCGCTCTCTTTTCGATTTCGATGCGAAATTAAATAAAGAAAAAGGGAATTAAGTGACCGACGGACTGCCCGAAAAAATGGTTGTTGTTTTTTTTTTATCTGCGATTGAAATTGCAAAAAATTTGCCGACTTTCTAATGGGATGTTTTTCATTTTTATTTCTTCTGATATTCCACGAGCCCTGAAAAATGTTGTGATTGTAAATTCGCGCGTGTATTTACGGAAGTGGATAAATATTCTGTACGTTTCGCAATGCCATCACGAGCTTGATTTTCGCACTCGTTTCGAGCTCCTAACTGCAAAGTTCGAATCGATCATTGAGTGGAATTTCCATTTACTACAGACTCGAAAAAAAAGAGGGATTTTTTTTAATCACACTAGGAAAACAAAATAATCTGTGTAATCGTTACAACATGCATTTTACTTCGTACGCATGTTAATATGTATATATATCTATACACTTGGATGCTCCGAAAAAAAGGTAAACAAAAGCCAAAGAATTGCACAATTCGACTCCGTTGTTCCCTGGTTTCCCCGAGCTGAGAGTATAAATCGGTCATACAACCGGTGAGCGACATCGAAAAGCAAAAAATTCAAAATCGTATCAAGTATTTGACTTTCAATTCAATTTCCCAGTGCCCACAAAATCTGACATAGAGGCAAAAAGACTAATCAGAAAAAATAGGAAAGCAAAAGTTTTGGCCATGAAATATGCGCGAAAAAGTGTAGTAGATAAATGCCATTAGAGTCGAAAGCGGAATTTACGTCCGAGCCAACAATGATTTTCTCGAATCGGAGAAAAAAAAAACTCGAGTATTAAAACGCGGCGGAAAGATGGGAAATTTCTACGTGAAAAAATACACTCGGAGGAGACAAGTTGATGTACAATAATAACAATAATAATACCGCAATGTGTTGAGAATTTCAATTACCAGAAGAGGCAGGAGTTGGCGATAAAAAAAAAAGCTAATCAATAGGCGAAAACTGGAGCTCGTGGCATTCGCGTGTTTTTTGTTATTGGAAGAACGAAATAGAAGCGTAACTTTTAATGATCCTCATTATCTAAACTCCGATAAGTTATTGTTTAATCCGCGCGAAATTCAGCACGTAAATTTTGATCTCGAATTTTGGAACGTGAGGAAGAGATAGGCCTCCCTGGTAAAGAGCACGTATTCGTGAACAATTGCAGTATAAAATGTCAAAAACAAAATGGTGGGGGGGGGGGGGGAATGAAGGGGAACATACGCAGGCAGCCGAAACGCATGAAAACACCGCGATCGTCCCACGGGCACTCTGTAATGTGAAATAATAACTCTGTTCTCTATGAAATCCGTCATTATATTCTGACACCTACGATTTAAAGTTTAAAAATGAAGAAAATAAGAAAAAATAAAGTTTTTGAATGACTAAAGATCGAAAGGGAGAAATATAAATGTGTGTGTATATCGGTCGTTCGCGACGTATATAGACAGACATTAATATACTTTCGCAGGATGATCACCCGTTAAGTTAAACTTAAAAACAGAATAATAATCTTAATAATAATAATAATAACAATAATATTATATTCGCTACCTCGTCGAAATAGTGAGAAAATTGCGTGAATTGGGTTCAGCGTTCCGTAAGTTTAGTGACAATCGATACGAGCGAAGATTGTTTTGTTTATTCGGTCCCCTGATACTCTCGATTTCCTTGTCGGGGCGACGATTTTTCGATAACTGAAGAATAATCTCGAAAATCATGGCCCAGATAAATAAACTAAACGCTTAATTCCCTTAGGATCTTCACAAGCTCGTTACGAAAAATAATAATTGACTCTTGCACCACCTTAAACTAAACTTTTCAAGACTTAAACTCCTGGTCGATTATTGAAAATTTCCAATCACTCTTTATCCTCCGACGAATCAATAAATCCTTCTATCCTAATGGGACAAAATATCGGGAAACAAGTGAATGGGTTGAGAGTCGATAAAAGAGTTGGCAAGAGAAAAAGCTCGAGAGTAGTGCGAGAAAATGGAAGAAGAACGAAGGAATATAATGAGATCTCATTCCAGCGAGTCCTCGATACTGGCGTTTCGACAAAAAATGTATCATTTTTTCGTGGTCATTGATCCGGTATGATTTTTAGCTCCTAATGGAGAGTCACAGTTCGATGTATCGAAAGAAATGAGAGAGAACAAGAAATAATGACGACTTTTTGGAAAGTTTGAAAAATGGAAAAATTTGTCGAATGTGAGGATCGCGCGGTTATCAAATCTCGCGTTTGAGTCCCTCGGATCGGACAACATCGCGGAGCTTTTGGACGGCACGAAAAATTCGACTCCTTCTTGAGATTTGTGTTGTGATTCAATTTTTCTTTCGCGTGTTTTGCATGTACGAGTGTGGGCGTGTGTGTGCGTGTGCGTGTGCGTGTGTGCGTGTGCGTGTGTGTGTGTGTGTGTGTGTGTGTGTGTGTGTGTGTGTGTGTTCGTGTGTGTGTGTGTGTGTGTTGAGAGTCTGAGAATCGTTTTTTGTTGGCATGTTTGCATTTTGTGTGTGATGCAAATAATAATCGTAATAATAATTATAAAATTATTATTACTCTTATTGTTTGGATGATGTGTCTTGTTAATAATACGAATAATCTTAAATTACGTATGTTTACAACTTTATACACGACGCACGATAATTCGACGTAACGAAAAGATAAACTGCATTCGAGCGAAATAGTATTAAGTGGTAAAACCAGGGCAAATTTAAAGAGTTGCACTTAAATTTGGTGAGTCGATATTCTCGCCTACAAGATTGTCGGCTATTTATCGGACGAGTTTGTGCACGAGTCTTCGAAGATGTAATGGTATTTGTTGTTGATTTAATAAAATTTGGCTCTGGAAAATAGGACGAATGCGATATAAACCCGCAGGGTTTTGGAAAGTTCGGTAACGTTGAATAATCGTTGATGACGTTTGCGAATAAAGAGCGCTCGCGTTCTTTCGCCTAACGAGACTCAATGCTGTGCTTTCGGTCGTTGATTCACAGGCACTCACACAGACATTCACACATACGGAAATACTCGGGATATGCGCCATCGGGCGCGTCTTGTTTGACCACTCTTGTGATTATTTATCTTCTGTTTTGGCTGGTTCTCGATGTTGCTTTTTTTAAAAATCGGCGCTTCGGTCGTTAGAACGAGGAACTTTCGGAACTTTCTTTGATTTAGTCTCTTGCTGGTAGAATTATGATGGTGGAATTAACGTGGGACCGATTAATGAA
The DNA here is from genome assembly GCA_030522525.1 of Campopleginae sp. 14b. Classification (NCBI taxonomy): domain Eukaryota; kingdom Metazoa; phylum Arthropoda; class Insecta; order Hymenoptera; family Ichneumonidae; species Campopleginae sp. 14b. The sequence continues at coordinate 83,202 of JAPYYS010000305.1, forward strand.
GGAAAAAAATCAATGAAACCACCACCCAAGTTGAGAGCGAGTGTGTTGTTGCGCGTTACGATTATTACTACCGATTGATCGTCGTACCTGAATCTCCATCAAGCATGTTCCGTTTCGTAGTTTGTTGTTGTTGTTGTTATCCTCGTGTCCCCCGCATCGATGGGCGTTCGACGCTATCGAATCGACGATTCAAGTGCCTAGCACGAATTTATCAAGCTTGAACGTTGAGTATCATCTTCAGATGATTCGATATGTTGCAACATGTCTCGGACTGTTTGCAACTCGTCATTAATCTCGTCGTCCAATGACTCGGTGGTTTTGGCAGACTCGCCGGCGAGGGTGGCTCCGAAAATTTAGCACCAGCGTAAAAGCTACTGGTCGGACTTCCCCGTGGACTCTGAGAGTCCATGCTTTTCGAGGGCGAAATTCTCGTGTTTCGCGTGTTGTTGCACGACGGACTGCAGCTCATACGTCCGTTTGTATTTCTCGTTGAGTTCATGTTGTTGTTATAGTTGTTTATCATGTTCATGTTGTGGTTCGGACTGTGGTTGCTGTTGTTGTTTCTACCGGCACTTGCCGTGCTCGAGAAATACGTCGTTGTTCTTATCGACGCTGACTTATTGTTTTGTCGCTTACCGCTGTTGTTGTTCGGCGAACCGTGCCTCTCCACCTTGTCGCTCATCTTCGGCGCTGAATTCGTCATTGTTATCAGTCTCTTTCGGCTTGCCAATCGACTCGATATCGGCTGATGATGATTCAACGAACCAATCCGTAACACCGATGACGATGCCCTTCGGTACTCGTGATGGCTCTTCTCTGTCGGACAACACCAGCACACGACCACAAATCAATTCCCCGTCATATACCCATCTACGAGGCTTTTTACTTTTCAAACATTGAGAAAAAAAAAATCTGAGACCAAAGAGAAAACTGTGCGGGCAAACAAATCCCATTTTCTCTTTCATGCTGTTTCTTTTTTTTGACAAAATGCAACTCTTAACGTCAAATTATCTTAACGCGGAAATTTTTTTTTCCAGAGCCGAGGCAAACACAAAATTGCGGCCTGCGCAATTTTCCTGAATGGAAAGAAATGGAACGTCAGAGATGAGTTGAGTCCGTTCCAAAACTCTAGACAACAGTAAGCGAATAAAATAGTTTTCGAGCAGAGACATTTTTTTTCAAAATTAAACGTTTGAGATATTTAAAAAAAAAAAAAGGACTTTTTTTTTACTCGAATCAAACTCTCTGTACAGAGTCGATATCGAGAAGCAAAGAAATACAAAAACATGGCGAGACGCTAAAGCTTTTCTCAGTGGAATTTGTAGTTTTCGTTTAGAATCTTTGAGCGATCGTTCTTTGCAAGCAAAAGAATAAATTTACAAGGGACGTTGAAGAATCTTCAAGAGTTAGTGAGATTTTTAATAAAAAAAATTTCCTTGTCATCAACGTCGTTGGAATCCAACGAAAAATATTCAATCCATTCACCATTTTTGTTATTTTGAGAATCGTTCAAAAGTAAAAATAGTCTTAGACCTATAAAGCAGTTTTATTTTTGGTTCTGCTGCGAAAAAAATATAATAAATCAATTCTGTTGCATTCAAAATCATAATTTTAAAAGAAATTTTGAATTTTTGTAAAATTAGTAACTCGATCAGATTTCAGGTGGACAGTCAAATCATATATCCACATGGGATTGACGAAAAATGGGCTCAGTTTGATAGAAATAATATCGATGAGTACGGCGAGTTTCGAATTTTTCATTTTAGAAAAGAGAAAATGTCAATTACGATAGAAATATCCATGGGCTTTTTGGTTTTTTTTTTTTTTTTTTTTCAAATATATCTTTTTATAATTTCAAATCAAAGATTTCAATTTTTTTTCATGATTTCCATAATACGAATGAATAATAAATAAGAGAGGAAGAAACATTATTTTATCGGCCAGACAACGCGATGGAGATTGCCCGCAAATGCCGCTTTCGAAAAAGTTCAATCGGTGCCGAAAATTGAGTGCTTAAGTTTTTTTTTAAAGAGAATCGAATGAATCGTGAAAAATGGGAATATGTTGAGGCGTACTTACGACTTTGTGTTGTACCGGATAACTTTCCAAAAGTACCGTGATTGTTTTGAGTGGCGCGTTTCTTGAGTAAAATGGAGAATGGCGTTGTAGTGACGGGTCTAACTGCGCAATAATCTCGATGAAGGAGGCGGTTGGAATTGGGCAGGGGTAGCGTAACGTAAAATAACGTTTTTGGATAATCGTTGAGATTATCACAATTTGGATGGTGCTACCTTGATATCGTTAAATTTTTTTCACGTGACGTTGTCGATAAGCCGATGTGGTGTCTGTCGTAATAAAAATTTGGCCACATTCGTCGACCGTCAGATACAACGGATTTCTTAACACAGTTTTCTGTACGAGTGAATATCGCGATGACTGCCGTTGTCGAAGCCTCGATTCTCGGTGTTTTTGTTGTACGGATACGAAAGTAAATTTAAAAAGTAAATCTTTTTTTCAAAACCACAGTTTCTTCGTTATTGCAAATGTAATTTGCTATTTTAATCGTAAGAAACAAGATTGTGTATTGAAAAAAAAACGAAGCAAAGTTGATGGTTTATTTGTCCAACTCGGATGTACACGCGCAGTTTTTTTTAGCACAGCTGGAATCACAAGATGGCCGCCCGCGTCTTGTTTGTGTTTTATTTTTTCACGAGTCGAAGCACGCAACTAACCTCCACGGTTCTCCCACTTTTCCGACCGTTCGAGATCCCCCACGTTCGGAATATCGCTGTTTCTTTCTATACCTCGGCACCAGCTGGATTATCCCGTCGCTCTTTCTCTCTCGCACATCCGGTATGGATGAGAATCGAAAGAAAACAGCTCTAAATTTCAGATCCCCCGAAAGAAGGGGCAGAAATGAAAAAAAAACGAAAAATCGAGCTCACCGATACACGAACACGCGCGCGAAAAACTTACAAGTTATATTGTTTGTTTTTTTTACTCGATATTTCGTGGTTTGTTCTTTCACTTTATTCGCGGCTTCTCTCGATGGGTTATGAAACGTTGGATACGTTGTTTGTTCCTCGGGAATTACAACTGAATAATACAGTACGCGATGTTTATATATAGATATATATATATATATATATTTATATATTCGAATTTCTTAAAAACCGTTAACACGATTTGATATTTCGACGAATGTTCTCGTTTTCACTTCCACTCCGGTTTGTTCACAAGCTGTGCGAGTGTATACTCGAGAATTGAGCGATCTTCTAAATCACGCGATTCTCTATTCTGCGCTCCTCTCTACTACTCAATTTCTTTCCTCTCGCTGTATCTTTCTCTCACTGTTCGAAACCTCTCCTCTCACCGCACGGTCTGTGATTTATATTCAAACGTCTCCGTTAGACTGAAGCCGTCGCGGACCGTGTAAATATATTTGTCAATTCAACACTCGCACACTCAGAGCTCCTTCCTGTTCTTCTCTCTCGCACGAGACAACCTTCCTCTTACACTGGGCTTTTGCCTTTGTCATGCAGAGCCTTGCGCTAGCGTACGTGAACGTCAGAGGATTAGGAAGCCTCGTTTTCTCTCCATCTCCCTCTTACCCTCTCTCTTTCTTTTTCTCCCTCCCCGAGCGAAGCATATGTAACAACGAGAGCCTCTGTCCAATAAGAAATGACGCTGGGATTCGTGTGACCTCGGTTCGTCCAATCTTGTGCCTCCCTCTCTCGGCTACTTCCGGTAAACTTCGACTATTCTCGTTAAAAGCATCGAAAATAAGCGTTTTATTAAAAAAAATTGAAAAAACAAAAGTGGAAAAATAAATTAAATAATTATTTTTGTCTCTGGAGAATTTTTTTTTTTATTAATTATAAGCAAATGGCATTGGATAAACACTTTTATTGCTCATAACGATCCGGAACCCCCCTCAGCGCTGATTGGTCCGCAGTTCACATTGCCAGAGCCCTCTCGGCGTGAACGCCGTGCTTATTTCAGCCTGAAAACATGCGAGTTATCCTATGATTGTGGTATTCTCCGTCTTTCCTCTCTGCGTCGCTCCGATCGTCGACTCGTTCTCCCTCTGTTGCTCTATTAAAACCTTCGTTATTTGTCTCTTTGTTCGAATGCGCGCGCCCGTGTGTTTTTCCTACGCACGTACATGCTGCGTTGCCGAGAGAAGCAGGAGGAGCAGAGCAATGCACAAAATTGGTTTTCTCCTAATCATCATCGCGGCGCGGGCGGTTAGTCGACACATTCGTGTGATACAAGAGAAAAATATTCTCTCTTGAACATTGTCCGTTGGTCGGTTTTTTGCACGAACGCGATTGTCTCATAATGATGAGCTCGCGTTAATACGCGAACAAAAAAATATTATAAAATAGCAAACAAAAGATTCCGCATTGTTATTTGCGCACTGCGAACGATTTTATTTCTCTTTTATCCCCTCCCTTGCGAGCTTAGTGATGTATAACCTCATGAAATAAAAACAGCATGTCGTGAGCTGTCTGCAGTTCTAGTGGATCGAGCAAAGTAGTTGAAAAAAAAAAAACAAATTGATAGAAAATAAATACAATAGAACATTGTGAGCCATCGATAAAGTGAGAAATAAAAAGAAATTACAGTTCGCGCTATAATCAACACATTATCGAGATTTCTTCTGGAAAAGTCATCGATGTATTTTCGTCACGAAGAACGGAGCAAGTGTCGGGAATGGAGATATTCTTCATGATTCATCATCAATTTCTACAAAGCTTTGTACTCCTCTTTATTTCTGTCCGTCTTAATATTTCTTTATGACGCGTTGCGTGTTTAACAAATAGAACATCAAGAACATTATATTCTGTCGAGAAGAGGCTGAAAACGTGAGAGACATCGATAACAAAATAATAATCATATACGTAATTTACGGAGAGAGCCATTTTACCAAGTGACGGAAAAAAGAGTCAATGGATTTTAGTGGTTATAATACCGGGTGGGGAAAAGTAAAGATGCTCGTGTAGGCGCATAAAAAAAACATTGTCCAGAGACTAGCGCCACCGGGTGAAGAAAGAGGGAAGCTCGGAGGGCCTTCTACGAGCGATGTATATGGGTGGGGTCGACGATTTGTCACGAGTGAGACAGAGGTAGAGAATAGGAGGCGCATGCGCGTAACAACATTTACGAACAACAGCGAGTGTAAAGAGAATCGAATCGAGTGTTGTTTCACCACAGTGTGTGGCACGAGCAGTACGCGGCCGTTCGTCTTGAGAAGACGAACGTTGTTCACCATTATTATTGTTATTATTCCTTGTTCTCATTATTACAACCATTGTTATTATTATTATTATTTAATTTTTTTTGTCAAATAGTTCAACATCCACGAGCCTCTCTCTCGCGTGAGACAATGGTTTTATAAACACACGCTCTGCTCTCGGACGTTGTTTCTCCTCTGTCTCTGTCTCTGTCTTTCTCTCTGTGGGCGCGCTATGAAGCCGCCCCTGAGAGCCGTCGCGAATCACGCACGCAGAATAAGTCACAGCTAAAGGTAGGAAAAGCTTTTCCTACCCCGAAAATACATTTATGTCAAAAATCAAATAAAATATACTCTGTTCGTACACAAATATATACGTACATATATAGTCATATATATATATATACCAATATATAAACTATATGTATGTATATATCTATAGATATTTTGATTACATGTTAGAGAGAAAAACGATACTGGTTCGAAAGTAGAGCAAGTGAAAGAACGAAGTTATCGTCTTTCTCGTCACAAAAAAAGCACACCAAAAAACAGATAAAAAAAACAGTCTTCAATTTTTACTCTCGTTCTTATTCTTTGTGTGTGTTTTTTTTCTCCATTTTTTTTTAACTTTGATAATAATTTTGGTCTCTTTTAGTTTACAAAGTAATATATAATTATAACGCTGAAAATAATGAAGTAAAGCTTATATATTCTCGTTCATGGCTTGGGTAGACTCATCACTGAACGAGTTGTTTCCTGGTTGTTCTGGGCTTGAATCATTTTTATATGCAATTAAACAAACAAGAAGAAAAAACAACCCATGTGTACATGTATTATATCGCCTTTCCTTTCCAATCGGACAGTATTCCAAGCTGCGTTACACACGTATATATATATATATATATATATATATACATATATATATATACTAATGTATATTTCACAATCCATCCCTCTCCCTCTGTTTCTCTCCGTTCGTATTGCCAGTACTCCTTTCGCTCCCACCCGAAGCTTCCTCCTCGCCGTCACTCCACACAATGTCCCGTCCCCTCTCGCAGTCGTATCTGCCCTTACGATACGCTTTCCGTTCCACCCACGATTCCTTTATTCTCCTTCTATCTCTCGCCCCCCCCCACTCCGCAGTTCCTTTCATTTGATCTATCTCTGTTTAGCGTCAGTTTGATTTTGTCGGTTTTTTTTTTCTCTCTTCCTTCTTTTTCATTTTTCTCGTATTTCTCTTTCACGAATACAAATACTTTATATAGACCCGATGTATTACGGAGGATGCACGCACGTCTCAGAAAAAAAAGGATATACATATAAATATACATTATAATGTAATAGTCGCTTGCGCACGAAGAACATTTGCCACGTTCGTCTCTCCTGCCTCGCACACGCAAAAAAGGACGTGCGATTTTACACAAATAATACCTTTAGCCTCTGTAACTTCTTTGTATTACCATATATATTTATATACATATGATTTATGATTTTTTTTGTTATATATATATCTATTGTTTTACTTTTGAAAATAGGAAACGAAAGAGTGTATATGTGTATATGCACGCGTTGTCTCTTTTATATAAATATATACATTATACGTAGTTGTAACGAGCGCACGTGCTAAGCATTCGCAAATGAATAATAAAACAAATATATTATGTTAAGAATACTTATGAAACAGCGATATATCGAAACTACTAAGTGTGCGTGTGTGTCTCTATCTTTCACTATATTTTATCTGTATATAAATAAATTACCATGCTTCTTCGACGTTTTTCGCTTTGGGATTTTTGCCTAACATAACCTCCTGACTCACAACTGTGCTGCAAATGACCGCGCGTTACATATATGCGTCCGTTTATTTCGTCACCCTCGAGGCTCGCTCTTATCGGTGAATTACCGTAACCTTTCGTTTCCATTCATTTCTCTCGTTTTACTCCTCTCAGGTTGTTACAACGAATAACAAACGATGTTTACCGGTAAGTTCCAAATCTCTCACAAGCAGGCAGGTTTTTCGTCGTCATTGAACACAGCATTCCAATTCGCATTTATATCTATTCAAATTGTTCTCACTAATCGTGGCTATTAATAAACAAAGCGCCAATTTTATGCGAAATGCACGAATTTATTAACCTTTTGTACCATAACCATGCCATAAAACTACGTCTACTGGGTCTCACGGACCCGTGTGTTACTTTGACATTCAGCATGTGCGCAAAAAGTTCATCATTTATCAACCATTTTGTTTCGTTTTTCGCGCCGATGCTTCAACTATTTTGCCTCGATCTATTAAAATGTCACATGCATTCAGGACATCGGAACCGGCACAAGTTGACGACTCGTCAATTGTGTCGGTTTTCGAGTCTTTCCAATATTCGAGCGATATTTTAATTTCTACAACTTCAATTTATCTAACAATCAGCTGTTCAATCAAAATATTATTCAGAAAAATCCAGAGCTCACGGAATTCAGCCCATTCATTGAACCGACGAGAGTATCATATTTCCTGTAAACGCTCACCACACCATCCAATCACAATCCGTAGTTAAAATGTTTTCATTGCTTAATAAAACGAACAAACAAAATACATTTGCGAACGAAGCATTTTTGACAAAGCCGCATTGAGCCGCGACTTCGGTGACGTGCAGGGGGCAGCACCGCACTCAGCAAATATAGGGAATTTCTTTAGCAGCTGAGATCTTCCGATGCATGATCACGGTCACGTCTGTTGGTTTTCTCCAGTGTCTTTGTTTTCTCGTAACATTCGGCGTTTTTCCCAACTGATTGCGACTATACTTTGAAAAAGTGTTTTTATCGAAATCAATGGAAACTGTAGTTTGAGGTTATTTCGATACGCAGTACACGACAAGTTTACGCCGTTGACGTTTCGTACTTTTGTTTTTGCTACTATAGTATGCACACTGGGTCTCCCTGACCCAGGCTTCTTTCGATGCCTGTATCTGTATAGACAGAAATCACACTGCGCTGCATACTTTTTCAGATAGCAATGAAGATGACACTTGCGTGAAGGTGGAGTATGCTTCGAACTATTCGTGTCCCAAAACACGTTTTTTTGTTCCATTTCTTCACTTTTCCAACGCAAAGATTCGTGCGATGTTGCTTGAACGAATTCTGTGGTATGAGGAAAAATCCGATTTCTCTTTCTATTGTCGACACATAATCGTAAATATTCAAAGTGGGTCTAGAAGACCCGTGTTTAAAATGCCCTCTGACGAAGAGAATCGCTCAAAACTTTTGGGAACGAATTACATTCGAAATGCGGACGTTTCCGTTTTTTGGAATTTTCTTTCGCGATTAAAGGTGACGGACTGTCGACTAAAATTGTGAAGATCGCCCTAAATCTTTGTTCTACACCATGAGAAACATAATAGCAAAAGGGAAGTCGTTGAAATAATTGTCAAGTTTCGGGACGGTATTATTATGCAAAGAACATTCTTACGCAAGGGTAATGAAGCAGGAGGAATAAGGGACAAAGAAATTCGATACGCAATGGCAGCGCGAAAATTAACGAAGCCCCAATAGTTACCCCGCGCAACTGCGAAAGATTAAAAATGGAGGTTCTTCAACCTCATTGAGACAGGCAACAATATATTTATTCGTACGCGTTAACGTGGTTTACAAATAGTAATCAGGATTATCAGGAAAACAGCAGCCATTGAATATTTTAGTGCAACGTCAACATCTCTTCCACTTTTATCCAGTTTTTTTCTTCTTTTTTTCACTGTGGAGAGATCGCAGGACATAGAAAAATATAAATAATCTACGTTCGCAGGGGTATCGTGGACCCCCTACCATGGTTTCATTACGCACGCTTCACGAAAACTTCTCCAAGAGCCGGCTATAACGAACCCGATTTTCAGGGCGGAAGACGCGATCGTAGAAAAAGAATTTGGAATACGCCGACATTTTTTTTCCCTCCGTTACGATGCCCCTTTTTCGAGAAGCCCTGGGGGACTTGCAGATCTGCAGCGCCATCCCTGAACCACGCCGCATCAAAACACCAGCTGAGTTTGTTTTTTTCTGTCCCTTTTTATCCTCTGTACTTGTTCGCACTAGAAGAGCCAGTTGATTTTGTCCCACACTGAACGCCGCGTGTCGCTTTGAACATATTCTGGACGATATTAGTCTTCTCCTGCAACGAACGAGCCGGGTTTCCCCTTCTTTTTGTCAAACCCATTGCCTATGTCCTCTCAGCATCTTCGTTTTTTATTCAGAGCTCTCCGTAAACTAGCGTTTGTGTTTTATTGACGATAATTGAGAATTGAACGTGGGGGAGGATCGGAAAAGAGTGGAAAAAAATGTTGATACGAGGATGAAAGAGGAAACGCAGCTGCGATGAATTTGAGACGAAGAACTTTGTTGCCGGCGTCCCTACTTGCGTTGCTAGTGTCAACAGACTCTCATTATCATATGTATACATGTATATGCCGTGTGTAGCGTCGTCGAGAAAAGAAAAAAGAGCACAATGACGCCCACCTTCTACGCATGCGTCGCTCTAACCCTCCCCTCCATTCCTTTTGCAGATACACCCCTAAGCTTTTGTATAGCTGTGAACCTGCCCTGACGCCCGCGCTCGCTCGCGCTTCGTCTTGCCAGCTTCACCCAGTGCCGAATCATACATTTATCTGCACCCGGGCTCCTGTCAATTTTCATTCATATTTCCAACGACATTCACGTTTTCCAGCTTTCGAAAATATCGAATAACGAAATATTTTTCTTCGTTATACATTCCTTCAAGATCCGCACTCCAAAGTCTTCAATCTATAACAAAGAAAAATGCGATTTCGCTGACATTCTATCGACCCAATACTTTTCTACTTCCGTAAAAACGGGTTCGTGAATTTAACCTTATTTTTGCGGACATTTTTTAATGAAAACTAATGCGACTAATTTCTTTTCGTGCACGAGGATCCGAGCTTCGGAATTTATATTGCGTAATGATACAATGACCACAGGGATGAGGATCCAAAAATAACGATGTCGTCTGATAGTCGCATCAACCCCATAAAAGCCTTCGATCTATTTTCCGACCGTCAAAAGTCTTTCACTTCGGGCCCGAGATCGACGCTTTATTATTTCTCCAGTATACAGTGTCCTTTATTGATTGGACCGAAAATGAGGCCGAAAAAGTTTGTTACGATGTCTGAAAAAAGTGGCAGCGTTTATTTCTCGACGCGTCGCGTCGTAACGTCTCGAGGTTAGGATCGAGTCAGCCGCGTGCGAGTTAACGGATTGTTGTTGTGGATTAATAAAATTTCAATTAAACAAAAATGGCTTGCCGAAGTTGCACATCGAGTTAATTATTCGCCATGAATTTCAAGGTGAGCGTAAATGTTCATAGTAAACATTAAATTTTCGGGCCGATCGTATATTCCTAGTTCCGTCATTCTCCCCCTCTTCTACACTCAGTCTTCGAAACCCCTTTCCCTCTCGACGATGCTTCGTTCTCGGACCCCTCGATATTACAAATTTTTTCAATTGATAAGGGGCCGCGCAGCCCTCGTCACATGCGGGTCTGCGTAGCACACACGACTTTGCGAAACAAACGGCCAGCGGAGGAGGCCTTTCTCATTCCTAGCCTTGTTCAACTCGTACAGTTCACCCTCGTCCCTCCAGCTGTTGGCAAAAAAAAAGAAGGTGAATATAATTCACCATTTCCACGCAAAAGTAATGACGCGCCGCGTATACGAGAAATTGTTCTTGACTGCCCGCATCCTACAGCCCTATACGATTATGAATTTCTTTTCGGAAATATCTATGCTGGCGTGTGTACGGACGAGGGACCAGTGAAGGGCCGTGGGTAACGATAATAAAAATTTGAGAACGTAATTTTATTGAAAATGACGGGGAACTGAGTAAAAATTATAATTCGTCATCGCAATTTCACGTCATCCGAACATCGTGCTTTAAAAGTTTCCTTTCGGAACCCGCATATATATAGCGTTCACACCACGAGAGCGAATTACACGTTCGTATGGATTCCTTCATAACGCTAAACTAACGTGAAACAAAGATAACAGTCACGCACTAAAATTTCACTTTTCCATCGCGTTCATGGCAACCGCCAAAGAAGGAGATTTCGAGGTAACGTTCGTGGACGAGGACAAGGCCAAATGTCTCTTTTTTTCCAACGTGAGAAAAAAAAACGATAGTGGAAAAAAACGTTCATCGCTCTAACGAATAGATCTAAATGGAGAATCGCTTATTTAAATGCTCGTAACGGGTGAGAGCCGAATTACGAAACATCGAACGAGCATAATTCGACTCCGGCATGGAAATCTTGTATATATATAGGCATATTACTGCGTGCAGTCACTTCCGAAAAGCACGAGGCGAGCTCGCTGAAAATAAAAGAAGTAGTTTCCGAGCTGTCCGTTAGACGACGCCACTAACTCAATTTTCTCAACTCAAACATGATCCAATGGGATTCACTCCGACAATGTTGCAAAAGAAGTTCCGACGCGATTGGAGTCTCGGAGAAAGACGAGAAGTTGAAATAGGACTTGAAGTTTGGTTACGTGTGATGAGGCCCGAGAGCGCGTCAAGTCGAGTGATCAGTCGCTATCTCGTCACTGTGAGTGCGATAGCTGCGATTTTCGAAATTGAATTTTTTCGTCAGAGCATTTTTTCCATCGTCCTGCGTGCACTGACAGGGCCATTTCCCGATTACTCAAGCAACAGCGAAGAATTTCAATTTCGAAAATTCGAGGTTAGGTTCGGTGACTGATCTATCGTCTTAAGAGCGCATCAACAATGATAAACTTAATGTGAAAGATATGAGACCGCGGAAAAAAAGGAAACAACTTTCAAAGAATTAGACACGTGCCTTTTTTCGGAGTATCGAGAAATGTAGGATCGGAAATTTCCGCAGCTGCGACAGTCGTAGCTGAAAATCGATATTTCGTTGGTAGAGTTGGCATAATCTGAGAGTAAGACCCTTAAACCAGGGGATTTATCATTGCAGGTTACGTATCCGAATGGTGAATAAGCTTAGATATATGTATAGGTTATGTAGCGCTGGTATATATTAGGAGAAGCACCGAGGAGAGGCCCTCAGGCCCATAACCAGCGAGAAACTCTCCTGGCCTTGTGTCTCCGTGGGTATCGAGGGAGCTCTTCGACTCTGAGGCTCAAGGGTCGATCTAGATATGTTGCAGGCAAGACACATATGTATAGAACCAACGAAAACTAATGTGGGCATTTACATATATACAGGGAGTACATGGCCGAGTATATATACAGAACATAAGAGCTATATACTTGGTAGACTTCAATAGATAGCATGGCGTGTGTCCGTGGGTCGTTTTCGTTGGTTTGAGGTTAGTTAATACATAAGACGTGGCAGAGAGGACGCTGCGGAGTTGGCGTTCGACGAGTGCTGCCCACTCTTTCTGCTAAGTGGCAAGAATCGTCACGAAGCTAATCATCACTGGGAACGTCACATACACATATACTCAGATAGATATTGACGCGTTTATACATCGAAGCATATATTCATTACGTAATATACGAATGGAGAGGCTTGGGCGGGGTTCCCGTTCGGAGTCTGAGTCGCCGTAGTCTACGCGATATCCGAAGGAACTAGAGAGCGAGTCATATCAGGACTTTGCATAGGAGAGAGCGGCGGAACACTCTACGTCTCTCCAGACCCCCCTCCAATGTGCCCCCGCACTTCTTGACGTCGACACGCCGAGAAATCCTTCGTCTATTTCGTTCGAAAGTCCTTTCGGCTCGCCCCACAGCATCCTCGCTTCATACATATCCCGGGACACAAACACACGCACACACGGTATAGGAACGTTGAAGACGCAGCGATCCCCGATCCACCGGCACTCCCTGGTGCTCGTCGGGAGCTCGCAACTGCGCTCGCCCCTATATCTCCGCGCTACGCCTCTCCCTATGATCGTCGTAAGCTCGCACTCTCTATATCGCCTCTGACTCGACCGCCCTCGCTCTCTCCTCGTTCCGCAATATTAAACCCCCATGGGCCCCCAGGCCAGTCTGATAGGCCTTTCCCCTCTGCGAACACACGCACATCCACTAGACTTCCAGATAACACGTATCTGTGTGTACGACCGTCCCTCTTCGCCGTCCGTCTGTCTTACAGGACTACTTTCCTACCCACCCGCTGGCACACTGATAACTCATAAATCAAACCCCTTCTTGCATCTAATCATTAAACATACACTCTGTATTATATATATAAATCATATGACGATGTTATATTAGCGGTTCTGTATTTTACATCGCGTGCAACATTGTTTACGCCGCATGGCCTACATCACCTCGTACATGCATACACGAGAAAATTTCCCCGAGAATTACTCCGTTAACATATTTTCATCACGTCAAACCGAAAGATGGATTCCATTATGGAAACGCGATATTTCACAGCAAATAAAAATTACGATCTGTCGGAGGGAAGATCCTTTGCAATTATTATACTGGCCGGCACGGCTAAACACGAGACTGGACGCCATGATTTTCCAACTTGTGGAGATTAGGAACGCGTGAATTTTTCATCGGCATGTATCCGAAGAACCTTTCACTTTGATTCTCGATCGATTTGGACGAGTTTTTCCAAAATTGTACACGTTTTACCACGAAAATATGTTACAAAGTTACTTTTCGGGAATATAGCAATGAAATGATTTTTCCTTGTACGTGTGAGCTTCGCTTCTTATCAGTAGAAACACGTGTTCGCGTAAGTAACGTGGTTAAATATTTATTTTGTTACAACACTTTTGCCAGGGATCTTAAAAAAAAAAAAAAAAAAAAAATTGGGTTTACATTCCGTTTGACTGACTTGAAGGTCCACTGGGATGAAAATTCCGAGGAAAATTATTACACGTGCTCGAAAATTTTAGGAATATTAACTTTTTCCTGGAATCTCGACCGCTCGAGAGTGATAGTTTTGATACCGCGATTCTTCAAAATGGAGCCACCGAAAAACACTTCTGCTCACTTGTCGCGTTGACAGTGACGTTCGCAGGGGTGTGTCGAGTCTGGAGAATGTAGGGTTATGTTGATTATTCGTAAAAGTGGGCATCGTGTCTACTACGCGAGAATAGTGAGCAATGAATACACTTTTGATATGCCCTAACGCACGGAACTTTGTGACGCGATTGTATTGCGCGAACCACCTGTCGGTAGCGGTAGAAACTCGCTTTGGATTGATACAAAACGCTAGATAAGGTTTGAAGCCATGCTGAGTGTTACACAAAGAGTGTCTTTTTGTAAATGTCACGTAACTTATACGGAAAGGAACAACGGTTTACGTATTTGTAAGCTGTTTACATACGTTGTTGTTTGATGAACCAAATTCGCCCTTTTACAAATTTATTGAGTTTGATTGAAATGATATTTTGTAATTAAACTGTCTTGTTACGCGATTTAAATTCGGTTGGTCGAATCAATTGATCGGAGAGAATTTACGTTCGTAATCATCGACGCTGTGCCATATTTATTCTTAGTAAAAAATCTATTCGCGGCGGTTTTCGTTTGGCCGGTTCGGTGCACTTGCGGGATATATAATAACGAGTTACGCAATTTTTATCGCGTCACTCAATATACTCGACCATTTTTGGAACAGACGATATGTGATTGATTGTCTCGGAGACAGGAAAGCATATGTTCATTATGTGTCGTTTCATGAGCCACTGGAAAATAAAGAAAAATTTTAGAATAAAACATTGAAACTGATTTGTGTGTGAAGGGTTTGCAGATTTTCTTAATACGTCATTGGCTTCGGTTGTGTGTCTTGCCGCTGTGGCGCGATCGTCGTCTCCGCTGTAGCCAACCCCCGCGCGACCTCTCTCGGCTGTTTCCTTCCTTCAACCCCTCCATGATTCCTTATTCCTTGTCGTGTTCGCCTCAGTCCGTCCCGCGCCGTCGTCGGAGGCAGTTGTTGACTCGGTAGTGTGCGACAAACGTCAATTGCTCAACGACTCGCGTGTATGCGTATGTCGTGCGTGCGTGCGTTACTTTCCATACATCATTCAGTCTCTCGTCACTCCGCCAGTGGATGTGTATATTTTTTTCTCGTCCGTGTCGTTCGATTAAACGCAATCTTACAAGTTCTACGTAATCAAAAAAAGGGTGATACAGCAGTGGCCATGTAGAGCTCCTAAAAAGAAACTATCTTGTTTTATTATCGTTTATTGAGTTAATGCTTGTTTTCGCACGAACCACACAAGAATACATATAATTTTTGCTGATTATTTTTCTTTTATATCAACGGAAACGAGGAGATTGTTGGTGGGAGAAAAAGCTTTGTGAATACGCTAAAATAAACGTCTTGCAATGACTGCAACGCGGGAGTGTTACCCCATACGGTATGAGCAACAAAAAAATACATATGTACACACACATTGCCACAAACATAAATATGAAAAATGTAGATCTAAACGAGCTGTCCATACTTTTTCCTTCAAGAACGAAATATATAGGTTAGAGTAGCGATCACGTCTACGTAGCCTTCAATATTTATTCCGAATCGAGCGAGCTGCTCAAAAGAATTTCAATGACACCCAATGGTCCTTGGAGTCGAAGAAATTTTGTAGGAAATTTTAACGAACCCAAGAAAATTCGTTTTTTTTTCGATCTATCCATTATAATGCTTCGTGACGATTAGTTCCATTCACAAAAAGTTGGCAATGGCTAATAAGTATCACAGATGCGATAACATCGAACTCTACTAATTTTTCATTAACGCGCTCGTTCGGAAAAAAATTGACGAATTTGAGGACAAAATACACATTATCGTTGCTCGCTCTCTCGTCGATTACGTTTTTATCTGTCGACGAGTTTTGTAAGAAGCGCGCTTCTGTCTCGAGGGAAGGGATGTTGACGACGAATCGAGTATAGTGATGCGCATGTGTACTCTCTGCTCCGTGTCTCTCTCTCTCTGTGTGTACTCGTATAGATATGCATTCGAACCGACTGCATCAGCCGGGTGAGAAAATTCATCCGGAGTCGGCTGAGGATAAGGGGGCTGGAAAGAGCACACATCCCATATACATATACACAACACATACATGCTTATTCCGAGTGATATATAGTACGAGCATAGTGGGAGAGTCTCACGAGGCAGAGGCAAATCTCGTAGCCGATAAGACGGCGTGCGTGTGCCAGGGGGCTTAACACTAAACCGGGCCATCGCCTAATCCCCCATAAACCGTATCTATCTTTAAAAAAATACATATATATCGAACATATATTCCAAATCGATATAAAAAAAATTAAACTAAACGTTCCCTCATCAGCCAAATGCTTTTCGATCTAAAAAATGTAAAAAATTATATGAACAGTCTATTTTCTCCCTACAGAGGATACAATTACAAACTTTTCGTTTTCCCACAATCAATTTTTGTTTTTAATTATTAAAAAATAACTATTTCATTATTTTCAAAAAAATTGACAAGTTTACCAACAAAATTTGGCTCCTTGCAGAATAAACGACACTGAAGTCAGAGTGCACCGAAAAATTTTAAATCCATTCACCATTTTTTTTGTATCTTTGGAATCGTCTCAATATTTCTTTGACGTTAATTTTTTCATTTGCAAAAATCGTCTTAGATCGACAATGCACTTTTATGTTTGGCTGTGCTCTAAAAAAGAATATAATTGATTCATTAATTCGCAATAAATCGGAATATTCGTATGAAAAATTGAAACAAACGTTTTTCGTCCTCCAAGCTGCGGAAAAAATACGTTTTTGCAGACAGAAACTGTTTGCGTTCTTATTGAAACAAAATGCATCGAATTTTTCGTCGAATTAACGGGTTACTGCATTTTTATTTTTCTTCCAACGCTCACAAGTCTTTCTCATTGTCGTGTTGAAGTTTGCATCGTTTAAATGCAACGAAAATCTGTTTTTTCTTGAGCAGAGCTCGTAATAATTGTCCAATATTTGGTTTGGAAAAAAACGATAGGGTCGTGCGAGCCAAAAACAAAATTGAACCGAAAAATGACGATAATTTGTAAAATTCAATAGAAAAACGATTTTTCGTTGAATCTCAACGATTATCTCATTGTGTTTCCCTTGCTGGTGCTTCGGTTGGTGGTTTTTTTTTTTTCAGTGAAAATTCTTTACAGAGAAGTGAATTTTGTTTTCAAGCTTCGAATTAATGTCAATGTTTATTGCATTATAAACATTTCTTGCGACCACTTGAATATCGAGATTTCCTATCTCGATCAATTCGTTCAATTTTGACAGTGGAAAGTTTTCTCTAACGAATTATGCGGGAATCGTTGAAAATGATAAAAAATGGAAAATTTATTTTGTCAGCTAATCTACTTTTCCTATTTTTTTAAAATAAATTCAGCTCCTGTATGGGAAAAAAGTCTGCACCACTATTTTGGACAAATAGTTTCCGAAAATTTCCAGTCTGCTTGAAAAATAATCAGATTTCGTTGCATTTTTACGATGCGAACTTCAACATCATGCGTTCCAACACGATGCGAACTTTAGAACCTGGAACTGTTAATTCTTTACATGTATTTGGTACATGAAAAATGCAATGTATGGGAAAAATTTAAATTTTTATCGTCGTGAGACTCGAAAATGTTCGATCAATATTGCAAAAGATTTCTCCTTCCAGCCACGTTGCTTTTGTAAGGAAATAATCGTATTTCTCGAGTTCCTGACACGATGCCGGTAGGTTCTCGGTCGCTTCTCTTAAGAGGGACTCTTGGCTCGGCTTGGTCCAAAGTGTTTAGTCCGAATCGATACGCCCTACCGGGGCTATGGGCGTTTCGTAACAAACTCTCGAATTTTGTCAAGCCACATGACTTTTTCGTTCAACGTCTCTTTCTTCTAATTCATGCTCGTTCTTTTTTCAACGATTCCTATTCGTTGGCTGAGATCAATACGTCGTGGGTCTTCTCAGTGCAAAAGTTTTCAGATTATTTCACACTGAAAAAAAAAAATTATTGTAAAAGGTCGATAATTTGTTGGATACGTTCGACAAAAGGTTTTTTTTTAAATCACAAAAAAGTTGACGTTGCAACAAGAAATATTAAAGAAAGTTTCTTCCGAAAGTAAATTTTGCTAACAGTTTCATTAGAAATGATAAATTTTGTCAAAATAATGAAAGTTTTGAAATTATCGAAAAATATTTAGTATTCAACAAAATATTGACGTTTTTAGATTAAATTTCATTTTCAGTTTAGAGCCTCAAGAATTGATGTCGACATGAAATATCTCGAAATTGAGAGGGAAAATAAGATTTTTTTGACACTCTTTCGTAACGTTTCAAGGATGCGAGTTTCCGGAATTTTTCGATCCACGAAAAATCGACAATCGACGTTTTCCTCCTTTCGATAATCTTCCATCTGTGTACGAAAATATATTCACAAATATTTGTGCTTTTGTAGTTTTTCCATTTTTCGTTCGTCCGTTTTTCTTGAGCGTTGAATTTTCCGGAATTTTCACTCGAAACAACCTCGTGAAAAGAATTCGCCGATTATTTACCTCCAGAAACGTCGACACGTTCGCGCACGAATCTCCTAAAAAAGCAGTTCAAAGTGAAAAATACTTTTCCCAGCACATCATAACTCTGGGGCCATGAAAATTCCTAGAAAATAAGAAGAAAGGTCGAAAAAAAAAAACAAATCTCAATGAATTTCCGATCGCAGCTGATCGAGGTGAATTATTCGATAAGAATGAAAACACAACGAAACAGAAGGAACTGATTGCAGCAACATTTTTGTAATGTTGAAGTTTGCATCTTTGGAATGCAACGGAATAATAATTGATTTTTTCTATTTTTTTTTAAAAGCCGAGCCAAAAATCAAACTGTAGCGTGGATCCACGACAATTTTGTCGAAAAAAAAAATTGAATATCGAAGAAATATTGAGGGGGTTCTAAAAATACAAAAACTTGATGAACCTGAAGTTTGCATCGACGCAATGCAACGAAATGAAAAAATGAAATGAAGAATAAAAAAATTCGAAAAAAAAGTGACGAATCGTTTTTTTTTTTTAATTTCGTGACATTGCGTCGATGCAAACTTCAGGCTCATTAAAGTTGATGGATGGATAAAATATTTTTGGTTGCACTTGATTTCGCGATCCAACCGCCTTAATTGATCGAATCGTTGTAAGAGCAAAGTCGATACTCGCAATCAATGCTTCGAAGTAACTAGCTCACACCCTTAATGAGTCTAATTATGCTAAAACGCCGATAATGCTGGACAGGATGGACTTCCGGACGACGAGACCTTAATTCGAAAATGAGCAGGAAATCTATGTACGTGAGACCGAAGGAATAACATTAAGCCCATTATTTCGAGAAATCTGAAAGTTCGGGAAAATGAAAAATTCTTCGTTTAGTCCAAAAATTAAAATCATCGTTTAATTTTTCCCATAAACTAATATGAATTTCGTTAATCTCCTCGTTAAGGTTCAACCAAGTTTCGACTAATTTACAGCCGAAATATGGATAAAGAAAAAACAATGCGGTCTGCATTCCGACGATTCACACTTTCGACATCGTGATTGAACGTGGAATGCTTTATGCATTGCAACGTGCTAGAATACTGTTGGAGTATACGTTGGGACAGGCTAGATCCTCCTCCTCGTGCTTTGAGAGGCAAATGATGATGCACCTCGGGATTAGAGACCCCTGACCATCCAACTAAGCTCCTCAGCTCTCGATATCTTCCCCCCCCCCCCCTCCCTATTCGGCTTTACTACCACACCCACATGCTCACCCCGTCCGCATAATTTCGAAATTCAGATCTCAATCCTCGACGCCGCATACAATTAGTATTTACTACCTGAGAAAATTTGTTAGTGCATTAACAAGGCTCATGCACTGAGGATGTATAATCTGTACATTTCGCGATATCCTCAAGTTGTGCCATCCCATTAAATATTTTACAAATTCCTCATGCAGCTTAAAATTCTTAGACAATAAGAAAAAAGGACGAGAAATGAAACAATCCCAATGAATTTCCGATCCCAGCTGATCGAGGTGAGTTATTTGATAAGAATTTCTTCACAACACAACAAAACAGAACGAACTAATTGAGGCAACATTTTTATAATGTTCGAATCCAACGAAATTCTATATTTTCTTGGGCGACGCTTATAATTAAAACGCAGATCGTTATTCTGATGATGGAACAATCGATTTTTTCGTAAAAATAAAAATAAAAATTTAATAAAAACTAATAATTAAATTAAATTAATATTTCGTTGGATTCCAACGTTGCGAACTCCAGCTTCGTAATTCCTTAACCCTGTCGTTATGATGTTGAAGTTTGCATCGTTAGAATGCAACTAAAACTGTAGTGTTGGTCTATGACGATTTTTGCAAATGAAAAATTGAATGTCAGAGAAATATTTAGACGATTTGAAAAATATTGAAAAATTGTGAATGGATTAAATATTTTTCGTGACACTCCAACGATGCAAACTTCAATTTAATGTCGTTCTTTTTATTCGTTGTCTTTTATTGACAATGACATTTCCAACGATTCGTTCGTCTGGCAATTCAACTTACTCTTCACTTCATGAGATACCTAAATTCATGCTCCGCCACTTGACCTTGAATTCGATTCTCATTATTGGTGGAGATGACGTTTGAAAAAATAGAGTAAGTTCGAGGCTTGATGATTCGATTTCCCATTTAGTCACTTCCGAACTTTCCGTAAAAGATAAAAAATACTCTGTGACGTGGTATCAGTGAAAAGTGCTGACTCATTTCTTGAAAATTAGGAACATTAGGAAACATTAGGAAACATTAACAT
Organism: Campopleginae sp. 14b; assembly: GCA_030522525.1. Classification (NCBI taxonomy): domain Eukaryota; kingdom Metazoa; phylum Arthropoda; class Insecta; order Hymenoptera; family Ichneumonidae; species Campopleginae sp. 14b. The sequence continues at coordinate 104,218 of JAPYYS010000305.1, forward strand.
TAGGAAAAGTGACGAATATTATTTATGAATATAATATTTTGCATATAATGTTGAAGTTTGCATCGTTGGAATGCACTTGAATTAATTAATTGCATTTTTTTCGGAAGGAGAGTCGAAAAAAGTATTGCAGTTTCGGTCTACGACAATTTTTTCAAGTGAAAAATTCAATTTCAAAGAAATATTGAGGCGATTTGAAAAATAAATAAAAATTGCGAATGGATTAAATATTTTTTCGTTGCACTCCAACGATGCAAACTTGAAATTCGATACAGCCGATTGAGGGACGAAGAAATTTTATAAAAATAATAAGATCTCCAACGTTCTCCATTTTTTCGGACGCCGAGCTTCTGAGAACGAAAAAATGGTCTAATGAAGAATGGGCAATACTGCATATGCATTTTTTAAGTGATCCAATAGGAAACGAAAATTTTCTCGCGTCTGAATGTCGCCGAATTCGGTGTAATTTAAAAAATATTTTCCCCCGATGAATAATGAAGATATTTTCTTGGAATTTCGACGATTATCTTGAAATGAGACGAGCCGGGTTGGATCTCAATCGCGTGATTTTTTCGGCCAGGAAAATTCCCATCACAGCTTAACAATAGGTGCGGAGGGTCTTTGGGGCAAGGTCTTAGGCTCGGGCCACCGACAGGTATTGAAATCTTGTCGTGACTGAGGTCAAGCCAAACATCAATTTCTTCCAAAATTTCCACCCGAGCAAAGTTGATTTTTTAGTTGGTGAGCATATTCTCGGGCATTATCCAGTCGAATATTTTTGTGTACATTGGCACATCGACGAACAGAGCTTTTGCGGAGCACAGGAATGAGGGAGGGGCACGTTCATCTCGTTTCTTTCGTCCTGAGTCGTACGTAGCACCGAAAAATGCGGCATCGATCGGTGGGATCGCCTTGTTCGTTTTCCTTCAATCGTAACATTCACGAAGTTGCAAAAACCAAAGAACCAACGCCATCGAACTCGAAATTCGATGCACCAATGCAACTCTTTGAAAATAAAATGAAATAATCATTGATTTTCAAAATTTTGCGACAGAATCGTGCGAAAAGTAAAATCAAAATATTAGAATTACGATGCCGAAGTTTGCATCGTCGGAATCCAACGAAATTCTGTTTTTTCTTTACCAGATCCGCACAATTATTATGATATATTGAGTCGAGAAAATAAAACGATATTTTTTCAAGATCCAAAAATAAAATCTATACAAAAATTGTCAACATTTTAGAAATTCGACAACAAATTAATCGAAAAATGTATTTTTCGGCGCGATTATTATGAAATATTGAGTCAAAAAGATAAAACGTTATTTTTGAAGATCCAAAGACAAAATCCATACAAAATTGTCAAGATTTAAGAAATTCGACAACAAATTAATAGGAAAATGTATTTTTCGTTGGAGCCTAACGTTGCGGACTCCAGTGTCATCTAGAATTGTCTTTGTCTTATTGACGGTGCGGGGGACACGTCCGAAACGTGCTTTCGAGACGATTCTGAGCCTCAGAGTTGTTTTTTGTTAAATATATATGCACGATAAAGGGAAGAACGAAGAAAGAACCTCTCGGGGGTTTTTAGTCGGGCGAAGAGGCAGGCATACATAGCGCGATGTATAGACGGAGAAACACAACGCGTTGTTTGTGCCGAGGCCCATCGAAGGAAAAGCTGTTTCTTCGTCGTTCTCAATTCTCGTCGATGCAACGTGAAACGCACCGCAGCAACGTGTGTGTCTTGTGAGGTTAGCTCTACGTGGATAACAGTGGCGAAGCACGACACACAGTGCTCCTCTCGTGCGCACCAGAAGTTGCTCGATGAGGGCAGGTGGCGCTCACTTGCCACGAGAGCGACCAAGACGAAAGACGCTCTTCCAAGCGCCTGCCTCTTCTCTTTCCTTCCACCTGGGCTCTCCATCCATGCAGCTCACGTTGTCCAGAACCGACACATGCTTTTTTTTTATACTTATTCTCCCTTTCTGGTGTCTTTTTTTTGGGATCGCCCTGGAGGCAGCCGGAGCAAAGAATGAAGAAGAGCACGTTGCGCCCACCCAGAAAATAGTACGGCCCTGCTCGGGCTATGCCCTATACGTCTCATTTTTTCTCTTGTCCACTCCCTACGACGCTTTTCTTTGATTTTTTATTTTAGTTTTTTCGTATGATCCATTCCCTCGCTAAATTGCACAGCCCCTATAACCACATCTCAATGTTTCCTTTTTCTTATTCCTCCTGCTCGTACTGTTTTCCATTTAACAACAGAAAACCGCACTGCACAACCTGCCCCGAAGTTCCTCGCTGCTGTGAAACTTCAGATCCATCCTGTCACGTTTTCTTTTTATCCTCCGAATGCACTCGATTGCTGAACATTGCCCGCATACATTGTTAATGCTTCCAAGAACCGATGCCCCTTTGCCCCCCTGATGCACGAGAAACGTATTTCTTTTTTCGTTCATCAAACAAAGTATTCTCAATTTTTGGATTTTTTTTTTTTTTTTTTTGACACGACGATTTCATCGTTTCGTAGAAATTTCGTTTTTGCATAGAAAAAATTCAATAATTCATTGAATTTACGGAAAAATGAAAGAGACATTTTGTTAAACATGGAAATAATTTTTTTTTCAATTTGTTTATTCGAGACTGTGGAATATTTTATTGCTAAGTCGTTTATTCGCATTTTCGGAATTTGCTGCACTAAAGATTTTGTATGTTATTTCACTTATCGAATTGCTCCGAGGTCAATTTGAGTGTAGGACGAGAAATACTCAGGTATACAAATTTATGGGCGTTTTATAATACTGTTAGTCTAGCGAGGCAAAGTAAGAAGAGCCCTGCTAAGATTTTCCTGGAATCCTTTGCACCTTGACAGCTGAATTCGATGGCAAAACCCGAGCTATTGGGATATTATTGTCCCTTATATAAAAAAAAAAATTCTATATTGTCAAGAAAGCCTCGCTACAACGGTTTCGGAGCTTTTACACCCTCGAGGCCTTTATAAAATTCAACATTAGGGAAATCCTCAGGCTACACGAAACTCTGTTGCTATAAAATTAGTTACTCAAATCTTTAGGCACGTAAATAAATTTTATTTTTTGCAAAATAACACATTTTGTTTTTTTTCACTGGGCCCGAAAAATTCTGACATTTTTTTTTTCGGAAAATTGTTCACCTTAATATCGCGAAATTCTCGAATCACGAATTGATTCAACCCCACGCTTTCTTAACGAAACTCGTGAGTCGTGGTTTTGGTTAATTAAGAGTTTCACGATTTCCGTTGCGCAAAAAATTCTCCAACGCCAGCGCACAGTGCTTGCCATTGGTTTTTTCTCTTTTTTTGTTTCAATTCAAAGTGCAACAACAAAGCTCCGGCAACTTCTGACTCACTGATTATTCATGCTCGCAGTTGTACAGGAAAGAAATAATTTCACGACCGCCAAGTTTGCATCGTTGCTACGCAATTCTTTCTCCACTCGAGGCCAATATTTATTATCTATAGTCTTTCGTTTTAAATATATTGGAAAATCGAATCGCTCGATAAATTCCGGTTCAATTCCGAATACAAACAATTAAGACCTCAAAAAAGTCTTTTTAGTTGTTGTTTCGAACGAATTTACTTTCATTTCTGCAACGTCAAATATTTGCAGGAAAAAAAAATCAATTTTGCCCTGCCCCAAAGTTGGATTGACAATTTACTCAAAAGTTTGACTCGCAAAAGTTTGAATTCATGAGAAAATCAAATATTTCAAGATTCAACGAAGAATTGAGACTTTTGTTCCTTTTCCGAAGAAATTTTTCAAAATTTCTTCGGTTTCGGTACCGAAAAGAAAAATTAATGAATAAACAAAGTTTCGTGTATTAATTGGACACTTGTAGAAATGATTTACACAGGCGTTATGTAGATTTTCTAAGCTAGCCACTTCCTTTCTCATTCTTGATTCCTCGTAGGCGAGTTGCACCATGGCACAGACTAGCCGGACGTACCCAAGCGCGTCAAGACGATTTCACTGATAACGCAACCGAAAGTCCGGAGTCTTTTGGCGAGAGCATTGTACGGATATCTCTAGGAATATAATATAGCGCGTCTCATGCGAAATCAATAAATGCCTCAGCCTTAAATACTCAAGATTCTTCGATCATTTTCCCGACCGTCTTCCGATACTCGCTCCCTTCGAATTTAATTTCCTGGTTCCTCTCCAAGTATTTCACAAACGCTGATGAATTATTTTCAACAATTTTTCATTGTTTTTCGAACGAATTTCACGTGGGATTTCTTCGACGAAATTTCGCAAGTTTCTCTTAGACTACGAATGGGAAACCCCATAGATATATGAGAGAAAGTTGGAAATGTTGGACCGGTGCCTAAATCGTACCAACGCGATATCTAGAGCCTGCATAGGTGGATAATGCATATGAGGAATTTTACGACAACACGAAACACGACCTACCTTCGACCTTCGCTTTTCCTATACTTTCGCAGTGCAGAACTTTTTACATGTTACGTACGATGTCACGACACTGAAGTTTGCATCGTTGGAAAAAAACGAAAAATTTCCTGCTCCATCAGCATTTTGATAATTATTCTCCTTTTTCCATTTTTTTTCAAGTAAAATCAACTCTCCGAATAGGAAAAGAGTCTTCCCCCCTATTTTTGACAAATACTTTCCGAAAATTTCGCAATCTGCTCACAAAACACATGAGCCTGAAGTTTGCATCGACGCAATGCCATGAAATGAAAAAAAAAAAAAAAATTAAAAAAATCCCAATTTTTTATTTTTTAAAAAATTTAAAAAAAAGGTGACGAATCATATCTTCTTGTTCATTTCGTGGCATTGCGTCGATGCAAACTCCAGGCTGATGAAAATAATCAGTTTTCGTTGCCTTTCAAATTTTATATATTTTTGTCATTCCACTCTTGCGGGAAGAAAAAAATAATGAGTGAATGAAAAAAAATGAATTCGAACTGTGAGAGGCTAAGTGGTGGTTCGTATTGTCAATCAAATGATGTACAGAAAAAGGTGGACTGTAAAATTTATAGTTATTCCCATCAGCAGCGACCCTCGGAGGGATAAAGAATCAATATTTCATCCTATACGAAATAAAAATAGCATGCTTCACTGCTATGACATACAAACGTCATAAGCGACGTTGTCCGGACCTATCGAAATAACTTTTAGTGCGAAAGAGTAAAAATAAGTAAAAAAATAATACGGAGCGGATTTAGAGGGAGCTTCGAATACCCTTTGCCCCTGTAAATTCTGTTGCACCGTTGTAAATCCATTATGGTGCGAACGGTGCAACTAAATTACACATCGTTAGTTTCGCAGTTTGTTTTTTTTTTTCGAGTATTTACTGAGGACCCGGCATTTTCTAATTCGAGGCTAATTCTTTGCCATTCCAATCTTTCCTTTATATCTTTAAACATTTCTTTATCATTTTGAATAACACTGTGAGCCAATGATTAATTTTTCTATGGATTTTTGATATTTTATTGCGGCTATTGTAAATGTGTGGCACACTGAGTTCTCCCTTATGATGCTCAAGCTCACGACGTTGGAATGCAACGATAAATATTTGATTTTATTGACAATTAGTTCAATTTTTCATTTTTTTTCGAATTTTTCGAGCCGATATATTTTTCTGGAGGCAAAACTCATCGTTTTATCATCGCAATTGCATTTTGAATATAAATAATGGGCCTTGACTAAGAAGAAAATGTATTTTGTTGCCTTCCAACGATGCAAACTTCAACGTAATTTCTTCCTCTTCGCGCTGCCTTGCCTCTTTATCATTTTTGGTGGACAAATTGTGACTAGAAAAAATTCAATGAAAATCAATCAAATGAATCGTTACGATTCGGGGTAGCGAAGATTTACGTGATTTTGAACTATAATTTTTATTTTGCAATTGAGTTTGCAATAAAAAATCCACGATTTTCGAAATAATTGTTTTTCGTGTGACGTTTGAAGTTTTTCTCGATTAGCTCGAATGTCGTATCGACGCAATGCCACGAAATGAAAAAAATATATATAAAAAATGATTCGTTACATTTTTTTTTACGAATCCATTCGTGAGGCCCAAAAAAGGGAAGAGGCAAATTAAGAAAAAAAAAATCGAAAAAAGTGACGAATTATTATTATTTTTTTCATTTGGTGGCATTGCGTCGAAGCAAACTTCAAGTTTATTGAAAACGTGGTTACATGCGAAGCAAATAATCGACTTTAATTTGTGCTGATTCGAATAGTAATTTAGCGAAACTGAATTGTTCATATGCGTTGGGTTTGGTTGGCCAATAATATGGGCTTGACAGCAGAGGGGATTGAAACTTTGGGCTGGAGATATAGGATAGGTCCTTTTGATTTGGGAGCTTCGATACATGTATCTGTACGGTAAACATGTGGTCGTATGGGTGCGCGATGAGGGCTCAGGGGGGTGAGGATGTATGGTGGAAAGAGGTGGATGAACAGCGGGGGTGCGATGGCGTTCTATACCCTCATGCTTCGTGCCCTCGTCTTCTTTTCGTTCGTCTCTCCTGCTGGTGTTCTCTTTTCGTTAGCTCGCTGCTGCACGAAGCCATGGGGGCCAGCCCAGGCTAACATAATGTCTATCATTATTCCGAGAGTAGCAAGAGAGGAATGGGCGACGCAGATACGGATAGAGAATGGAAGGAATAAAAGGAGAGAGGGAGAAAGAGAGCGCGACAGAGCCAAAGCGATTTCGTTCTACAATCCTCCCTCGCCTTTTCCATCCTTGTGAAGCCCTCTGCTGTTCTTCGTTCGGCCTTTACCTCGGTCTGAGTCTTTTCCTGGCTATATATCTATATGGCCAGTATAAAGAATAATCTTCCTTGCTCTGTATTTTCGAACTTGCTTCACAACGAGATCCCAAAAGTCTTCTACCTAAATTTTCATTACACATTTTTACAAAAGTAGCCAAAAAAAAAGAGGATTAAATTTCCATCGTTAGAATGCAACGAAATTTCATTTTTTCTGTGGCGATGCATATCATTCAAATGCGGAATATAATTATTATAATAAAATGATCGATTTTCGCGACCCAAAAATTATATGAGCTCGTAAAATTTGCATGATTTCGAAAATCAAACAAACAATCAATAAAAATGAATATTTTTCGTCGGATTCCAATGTTGTGAACTTCAGCTTTATAAAAAAAAATATAACGTCGCTAATTCCCCCGACGCTTTTTCCCGAACAGTGTAATTGAAAATTACATCGACTTGCGATAAAAATTGAAAGTGTTGAAGTTTGCATCGTTGAAATGCAATGAATTTTTCTTTATTCTTCAGCTGATCACATAATTATCATTCAATATTTGATCTGGCAAGCTAAAAACTCAATGGACACAAAAAATAGCCACGATTTTTAAAATTCAACAAATAAGGATAAAAATATTTTTCCTTTAATCCCAACGTTGTGGACTTCAGAATCGTGAAAGAAACAAAGCGGCTTAAGAACGTTACTCGTAGGGAAAATTGTTACCGTACCGTACAAAGTTTTCGTTTGGCAACTCGTTCGTATTTCTCCATGGTGAGCCTAGCTTATACCTTTCCGCTCAAACCCCGAACGGGGCTTCGATGTAAGCGTTGCAACTTAATCCAGCATATATATTCAGGCTCTATATATAGAACGAATAAATAAATATTATCTGTAAAAGAGGAATACAGATATATAATAATATATTTTGAAAAAAAGGAAGATATAAAGAAAGAAGCGTTATATTCCCGCTATGAGCGAGAGCGGGTTTTGCACGACTGCAGCTTTTAGTATTTGCTTTGCTGCCTTGGCGAAAGGGTGGGAGAAGTGCGGGGGTTTTGGCTGCGAGGCCTGAGTGTAATGCCAGACGTACGAATGCCCTGGCTTCTCTTATGTACTACGCTTCTCCATGCCATTCTATATCTATCTACATGCGAATAAGAAACACACGTCAAGCTTTATATATATATAACTTGACGTGGACATGTATATGTATATACATGTGATAGCAAAGCTGGACTTGTCGGCGAGCGGTGCAGCACAAGTTTAAAGGTAAACGGGTTTCTCTCCTTCTGAGCAACGGTCTCTCTTTCCTGCAGCGGGTCTCTCGTTCCGAGCGGTGCTCTCTCTCGACGACCAACAGAACCCTCTGCGCGTTCGTCCCGGTCGTTTTTTTATGCCGTTCTGCTACGGCGACCCTTCTTGCCTGCTCTCAGGCAAGGGTCAGCTTGCCAGCAGAAAGGCTCGACGTCGTAACGCCTCGCTTTCTCAATGACACCGGTTGCGCCTCTTTTTATTTTGAATTTTTCTTCATTCCGATGAATAATACATTCGCGAATACGAAAATCTACGAGCACGAATATTTATATCGTAGCTCATTAAGCATAACTTCGCTCTACACCATAATCACCCCGGCCTAGAGAAGAAACATTGACCGGAAAAACAGGGCTCGAGGTTGCTTATTCTTCAAATATCGTCTACAGCTGTTTTCGATAGGACTCAATGGCCTCAGAGCATCCGAACCGCCCCGCTAGGCGCGACACCAGCAAAGAACCTCTCCTGCTAAAGCTGCCGAGCTACCGCACGTATAAGGTCCGTTCTCCTCTCGCCACAGGCTTCTCGCTATACCGCCCCTTCGGTTTGCCAGCTCTAGCTCGCCAGACAATACTCTTCTTTCTTCTAGACAGCCCGGCCTCGCGATCTTTACTTTCCAATGAGGTTAAATCTGCCGACATATAGTAATAAGATGACGTTTCGCTCGTCATCTCCTTGAGGTTGGACAAGTCCGTTGCTATATTTGTACCACACACCGTTTCACTATCGATCTTCGTGTCCGAACCGACTCTGACCATCGTCGAGACTCTCGCATCCTAAGATAGCGCAATCAAACACCATCAATCAATCGCGGACATTATCTAGCCCAACCTGATGTCTGTTCAACAGGACCGACCGAGACGGGTCTAGGAAATAAATTACTTTCCTTCGGGATAGAAAAAACAATAATAATAATGAAAAAAAAATAAACGCGCAGTTTCCAGGCATCACCGAAATTGCAGCTTACCGTGCGGCTGTCTAAATGCTTCTATTTCTCGTGGCTCAAAACAACCGGCAGTCCTTCTCGAACACGCATGCAAAGAAGATTGAGAGAATTTTCAAGATTTTCGTTTGGAAAGAGATTTTTTCAAAGTGCTCCTCGCCTCTCAACCTTTTTATTCACTTCTTTTTCGACTCCAATCATGCCTCTTTTTTTTGGCTCTCAAATTTTTTCGTAGATGCTCAATTACCGTAACATCCGCCTTGCTTTTATACCACGTACGGAATATACTACTATTACAGTACCCGTGTGTATGCCTGCGTGTGTATCGAACGTAAACACATTCGTGTATACGTTCGTGACGAGGACGCCGACGCGCCGCTGGCTCAAAAGCAACGGGGCCTGGATTCCGGTCCACTTAATCGTTTCCTCGGATTTTGGGCCGCTGTCGCGTTCCCTCTTCTTCTCCTCTCCTCCGCGAGCCTCTTCTTTGTGACTACATAAATATATGTATACACACATACGTCGATGTGTAGTATAAAGACTGCCAGTAGACGCGGGCTTCTTTCTCTCGATTCTCCGTCGAGGCAACACGCAGAGCCTTCGCTCACCAGGACCAAAAATCGACCGGATGACAGAGACCGTGAAACAAAATTTCTGTAAAAAGTTAACAAATCCAGCACCGCAGACTCTTTTCTCTCTTGCGACCCTAAACACTCCCGTCTCTTCATTTTTTTCTGCCCCTTCCTATTGAAACATATTTCGGACTTAATATCGACCTCGCCATAAGTTATTAACAATTATTCTTCTATCAAATTAAATCAACTATTCGTACGAGAGACCGAAATGTGCAGCTTCCGTATTCACGTCCACGGATTTATCGCAAAATTCTTCTGTTCACTGTCCAATTGACAAAATCGCTGACTTTCGATCACATTAATATTTTTCCTGTCACCATTTGGTACTTCTCCTCCTTTTATTCAACCGATTACGATTAACATAACATTTGAGCTTTAATAACGCTTACAATTGATTTTTAACAATGACGATGAACTTCGATAATTTTGGAGTTTGTGTCCTTCGAATGCAACAAAATTCATTAATTAATTTATTTTTTTTCGAAAACAGAACTAAAAATAAAACTGCACCGTCGGTCTATCAAAATTTTTGCAGAATAAAAATTCAGCCTCAAAGAAGTATCGCGGCAAAAATAAAAATAAAAATAATAAAAATTAAAAACAAAATAAAACATTACAAAACAATGATGATTGGATCAAACATTTTTCGTTGGACTTCATTGTCGTAAAGTTCACAACGTTGAGGTCCAACGAAAAATTTTCTGTTTCGTTCATAAAAAAGATTGTTTTATTGTCCTGACCAAATATTCTATGAGAATCTCGAGCTCTGCTCAAGAAAAAACAGAAGATCGTTGCATTCCAACGACGCAAACTTTAACACTGTTTTCTAACAATCAATGACCGCCAATGGATTAACGTGCCTGCGTCCTTAATCTCAACTCGTGCTTATCCTCCGAAATACACTCGATGATGAGAACATCATGCTGACAATTAAAAATAAATTATTTCTGAGCTCATACGACGAAGCCAACGAGAACATTCATCTTCAACCGATATGACGAGCCATTTGAAAGCTTTATAGAGAAACCTGGGTCTTGTAGACCCCGGTAGAAAACTCCGATATCTCTTCGTATTTATTAATTTTTGAAATTCTTGTTTCTGGCAATTATACGAGTCGAAATCTTTTCATTTTGCTTGAAATACCCTGGCGGTTAATATTTATTTCTCGCTCATTCGTTGAAACATGAATTTACACGGGTCTCAAAGTGTGAAATTTGGGAGATCTACGATATATACAACTCATTTCATCTTCATAAATAAATTTTGAAATATTATGATGTTGAGGTTTGCATCGTTGCAATGTAACAGAATTAATTAATTTATATGTTTTTTTTTTTTAACGCAGAGCCAAAAATAAAACTGTACTGTCAGTCTACGATAATTTTTGCAAACGAAAAATTAAATTTCAAGGAAATATTGAGGTGATTCCAAAAATATAAGAAAAATGGTGAATGGATCGAATATTTTTCGTTGCACTCCAATGATGCAAACTTCAATGTCGTGAAATATTTACATTGTAAGCGCATGCCATAAATGGATGAAGGAAAGTAAAGATTTTTGTTGCATCTCAGTCACGTGCAAAGTTCGATATCCTCAGTCTAATCTCCCAAATTTCATACAAACGTCTACGACGTATTATAAAAAGATTTTTGCAAAGTGACATGAAAGAATATTAGAGGATAGGAAATGAATTGAATATGCGTAAAGTGACATCGTGGATATGAATGCGTTTAGGTATCCATCGTTGTCAACGGAATACGAGAGATCAACGGGTATCGTGGTGGTTGTGGATTCAGGAGGTATCGGTCCGCAGTTACATCTTGAGGAGGAAAATTCAACGAGTACAGAAACAACGCCATTTACGCCGGCATCGGTCTCGTCTTGTTGGAACAAGACGGGCAACGAGGACACGCGAGAGACGACCAGTTATCACGACAGTTTTTTATCCTCCACTTCTTCCGATATAACTCCAATCGGTCAAGTTGGAAATGTCGAGGATATCGTTTCGCGTCAGATAAGCAGCAACGAGTGGCAGCACCACCAACACCTCCAGCAACAACAACAACAACAACAACAACAAAACGACAACGCTATTGTTGTTGCTGGTAGAATTTGCCACAACGATAACGAAAAATCTTCTATTCAACGTGGACGGAAACGCACCAATAGCAATATCAGATCCGAACTTCAAATCGAACAGAACGTCGCTGGATCGACGATGAACGGGACTGGAAATCATCCCAAACATCGCGGCGGTATGGGCATGCCTGGACGCTGCAGATCCGTCGTTGGCACTGTAGCTGGCCCACCCATCGCTCCACAACACGTTAGAACTTCGCCCTCTTCTCACAACCGAGGCGGCTGGCACACACAACAACACCAGACTCATTCTCATCCTGGTGTACAAATCAATCAACAACAGTACAAGGAATATCCCTATCGGCAGCAAGGCCCATCACCACGATTTCACAATGGGTACTTTCTATTAGATTTTCCACATTTTTCTAACTATTATTTTTCCCTTTCTCAACACACTACGATCTCCCGAATTGTTGACAAGCTAAATTTATCAATGTGACAAACTCACCGAAATACGCAGATCCATCCAAACTCTGGAATACGTCGCTCCTATAAAAACTCAAGTTCGTAACGTTGCAATCCAACGAAAAATATTAATTTTTTTCATTTCCATTCAATTTCAAAATTATCACAATTTTTCGAGCTCACATATTTTTTGGGTGGCGAAAATCGTTCGTTTTATCATCATAATTAAATTTTCCATTTTAATAATTAACGTCGCCACAGAAAAAATAGAATTCCGTTGAATTCCAACGATGCAAACTTCAACGTCATTCGCTCGTAAGGTTCGATCGATATTTTCCCACTTTCATTGCGTACCATTGATGCACTGAAAATGAAATTTCGTCAAAAAACTTCAATATTTTGTTCAATACGGTGAATTGAATATTTCTTGATAATTTCCTAATTTTTGTTATTTTGACAATATTTTTTATTTCTAACGAAACTGTTTGCAAAATTTACAATTGGGATGACAAAAATTTACTTTCTGAAGAAACTTTCTTCTATATTTCTTGTTGAAGCGACAAAAATTTTGTGATTTAAAAAAAAAACGTTTAGTCGAACGTATCCAACGAAATATCGATCTTTTCCAACAAAATTTTCTTCTCAGTGTCGAACGATAGGAAATCCTCCGTTTTTTTCGTTTTTTTTTTTTTATAGCTTCAAATTTTTTTGTCACAATTTTCAATCCAGAATCGTGGTCCCTGAAGATCTCAAAGTCGACGGATTCATTTTCGTGTAATTATAATATTCTACTCACTGCTCCGAAAATATAATTTCACTGACGTAACATGCAACGAAATGCCTCAAAACATTACAGAATCCCAATGATTCTTGCAAGACTCGTAAATCCAAGTCTTGCCAAGGTCGATAATACGTAAATGTATTCAGGCTGGGATGTAATTTCTTCTCTTCCGAACTAGCAATTAATCTCAACGGTGTAGAAACAAAATATGAAGCCCGAATCTACTTCTTTTCATTATTTTCGACAAGTCAAGGTTCGGCAACTTCGGCAACTCAAAGAAATTTCGACAACAAATTACCTTCCTTTTAACAAACTATTTCAAATATCACGACATTTCGATTCTGCGAAATTTTTGAGTCCCTGGACTCGATACACGAGTCGAGTGTATCGTAACCAATTTTATATATAAATATAGTTCGTGGACGTGCCTTTGTATACATTCGACATGGCGATTAGTCGACAAGAGTCCACCGGCAAGAGTTTCATTCACACAAAATAATTGAGTCCTCCTTGTACGATCGAATCGACGAGAACGTTCAAAAAATCCAAAAGTTCCCTTTCACTCTGATCAGGAGATTTTCTTTCTAATGTAAAATTCTGGACGAGAAGTCGAAGGATCGCTTCACCTCGTGGATTTATTTCTTACTCGTGAATTCGGCAATAACTGAATAATGTTCATAAAAGTTTTTTTCCCCTTACCAAATAATCGACCGACTACGACATTGAAACGATGAAGCTTAAAAAATGTCGTTTCAGTGACGTTATGCATTATGTCTCTAGGGAGAAAAATTCAACTGGGTGGAATTTGACATACGTCAGTTGATGGTCCAGACATGCATATATTTTTATAGGTTTATAAGCCACTCTGACATCCCAATCGATCGTAAATTCATCCAATTTTTCTACAAAACTTTGCATTAGACTTAACGACTCTCGTGAACACTTAACCCTTGGCAAAGTTCAGTCAGATCCATTTTTTTTTTTGCGAAATGGGAGTAAAAATCTCGGAACTCATCGTCATAGAGTGGAATCGAGGACGACCTTGAATTTTTGGAATTTTTATGAAATTTCAACAAATATTCCAGCTTTTATTTATTTTCATCCGGAAATTCACATTCTGCAGAGAAAAAATCCAAATGACCTTGAACTGTGGGCTATTTTTTACCGTGCAGTTTGAATTGTTATAAAAATTTTCTAAAAATTCCAATATTCCCAAAAAAATGTTTTTTCGTCTGCATAACAAATTTACGCTTAGCAAAATGAATATATAACCAATTTTCATCGTCTGTGGTTCTCCCATTGAAATTAATGTTTCGCACAGTAAAAAGTTCCCGAAATTCAAAGTCGCTTTCATTCCACCGAGTAACAACGAGTTTTCACTCGAATTTTCTCCCCGCAGCTTCATCAGTTTGTTCGAAACGTCTCTAAATTGCTGTCCCACTTTTTTTACCTCGAATGGCCCATGTATGTGTGTATGCGTCATACGCACGCGTTGCGTAGCTCGAGTGATAGTTACGTCTGACTTATGACGTGTTGAACCACTAGACAATCTCTCGGAAGCACGAGAAATTGTCGAGCAGGTTAGGAGCAGGATCTTCAAGTACAGAAAGCCATTTCCGCGTGACATTCAACGAGCAATCCGACGTAGACGATTGGTCAGATGGATATAACTCAAAAAATTGCTCGTTTGCAAATTTCCATAAGATTCTTTTATTTTTCGAAGGATCAAGTTGATTATTTAACGAAGCCACTATTTCCGGCACTTGGCAAAAAGTCTCAATAAAGTTTCTTTCCATCTTCACGACAATTTGAATTTCTCCTGAAAAATCGAATGAAAAAAAAATTAGCCTAGACGAAATAAATAACCACAGCTTCGCTCCGGACTGCCTACGACTCTCCCGGCTCGGTCTCGCATTGCTTAACCGTGCAACAACGGCCAACCTAGGTCTTTTACTCTAATCGACACTAAACGACGAGTACGGGGTGTTCGCTTATCGTTCCTCCCAGCAGCTCATGATGCGGATACATTTCTTTCATATACACCTAACCGTGCAGACATTGAAACGTGAAAAAGCTGAGTGTTGAGATTGAAAAGGTTGTAACGAACAACAACTCAGGCCTCGAATCATTTGGATTACTGCATTTTATTTTCTCAAACGTATTCTCTCTCATTTATCGCGTTTAATCTCACGATTAAAAAACAATCGTCCCACCTGCACGCATACGACCTTCAACGAGAAAAGCGTTTCTCACACACGTCCAACAGAATCGTTTCTCCTTTTCATTAAACTCAATAGAAAAAAAAAACGTTATTTTCCGTCAAAATTACTTCGATCCATTCGTTCAATTCTCTTTCCCGTTTCGCAAAAAAAAAAAAAAACATCCACCCGCGATGATGATTAGCTTGGAAAAAGTCATTGAAATCGAGTTGATAAATAAAACGCCGATTTGCTTATATATTTTTCGCGTAAATGCGTCACTAGGCTGGACTAGCGTGATTGAGCTAAGCGTAGAAAGCAAAAGTAACATCGCACTTGAAGAGGGATCTTCATAGCTCTTTAAAACCTTTTACATTTATTCTTCGTACAAATTTCAATGTAGCATTTTATTTCTTTGAAGATTTGTTCTTTTTTAACGTCTATATTAATAACTGTTATGCGTCTCTGTTATTACACGTAATAATATAGTATATAAATACACTAGTACTTCTCTCGTTATTACTGTTTTTACTGCATTACGATCGTATATATACCGTAAGCCCAATTTCTTCTTGTTTTTCACATTTTGCCTCGTTCACACGTTGTTTACTCTTAAATACGTATTATCACTCTTTTGTACGCTCAACTTGCTCCCTACTCAATTCGTATTATTCCATTCGGCATGCAGATCGTACACGCGGACTAGAATTCTTTTTTCTTTTTCTACTTTCTATCTTGTTCTCATTTATTTATACCGTTTAGATATATGTGTCATCTCGCTGTCGATTTTATTCTCTTCACGTCTCTCTTCGTCTCCTTTGCACTCATTATTTTTTACTTTTTTGTTTTTTATCGTTCTCTCGAACGTCTCTTTGTTTTTTATTGCTTGAGCTCTTCTCCTTTTTCCATCGAGTTTCCAAACTTTCGATCTCTCATCGGCTCTTATTTTTCTTTCTCCTTTCACCTCAATGTTTTTCTTAATAGTGTTGAAGTTTGCATCATGTAACTATGGAAACTTGACGGACTCGTGAAAATCGATTCACGGAGAAATATTGGGGAAGAACAAGAAGAGAAACTGTGAATGGCAAGAAAATTAAATGCAGATTGTAAATCGATTCAGAAAAATAATTAATTATTTAAAAATTGATGATTATTCATGGAATATTTTCAGACATCCGAAGTCTATTTTGAAGGGCCTCGAGAAATTGTATTTCATAAAGTTCTTGCCTTCCTTAATTAGTCATTTATAAAGTTCATCAGAAAAAAAAAAGACAAAACGAAAATTGACGTTTCGAGGAGTCTCCGGCAACGTGATACGAACGAAAAAGAAAAATGAGTCAGGGCATAAGGGATGAGTTTGCTTCTCATGGTCCGTTGAAAAATTCTATAAATTTCGGAGTATTCCGTCGCGAGAAGTAGGAAAGAATCCCGAGTCTTCGAGGACACTTTGAGAGCTCGACCAACTCACGCTATCAACTTCAGTTCGCTCGTTCTGCCCCACTTACTGCTCCAATGATTATTCATTTTTTTAAGCAGTTTTTCGATTCGTTTGATAGATAAAATATACATTAACGATATTAAATCTTTCATCGTTCAAAACCGACGAAATATATCCTCAAAGCCTCACCTTTTCTCCCGTAGATTCAGTTTTTCGATCACTGCATATAATATATTTTTTGCCTTTCAACAACGCTCACATCTCTAACGGTAATTTTTGCGTCGCTTTGTTTTTCCTGTCGAATTCTAAATAATGCTCGCTTCCCTTCGATCGAAATAAAAAAAATTCATTCCATAATTTCAAAATACGAATTTCGACCTTCAAGACCGAAAGATCGGAAACCGGAAAATTACCGTTACAGAATAAAATCAACGGATGGCTCTGAGTTTTCAGAAATTTTCAACGTGCAGATCGAAAACTTGAATAGAAATCAAAATAACTCTAAAGTAGATTTATCAAGCTGTAGGTCTGATCCAAAGGTATTTTATTAATTATTATTATTTTTTTACCTTCCGCTTCTTTACATATTCAGGGATTGTCCCGGCGTTGGCACGTCCTCGGGCCCATCTGGCAAGGAAGTATCTTATCACGGTGCCGTTGGTGGACCAAGTGTCGGTTACAAACCAACACCTCAACACAGTCCCCAATCGAGAGGGCCACCGTCACATTTTTCGCAGGAACAGGCTGGACCACCTGCCAACACGCCTCCGCTTCACATCAATATTTGTGGCCAAGTGAGTTTAAACTTCAAATTCGCAACCTTCTCATTTAACAGTTATTTTCATCCTCGGATTTTGTTCTTCAATGAAATGTCCAAAAACGTTATTTCCAATCACGTTGAAAATTTGAAAGGAGCGAAGAGAAATTTACGTTTCCGTTTTTTTTTCTTTTTTGCAGGAAAATACAATGAGAGGACCTTTGCTCAATCTAAGTCCGGGACTGGGACCAAGCGGTGTCGATATGGAGTACCGCAGAAATTCTCAAGGTACACTTTTTCTTAAAGCTGCAATTTTTCATGACCTTGAAGTTTGCATCGTTGGGATGCAACGAAATTCCATTTTTTTTGGTACGATGCTTATCATCCAAATGCAGAACGTAATTATAATGATAAAACAATCGATTTTGGGGAGCCAAAAAGTATATCAGCTCGAAAAATTGAGATGATTTTGAAAATCAAACAAATCGTCAATAAAAATAAATATTTTTCGTCAGATTTCAACGTTGCAAACTTAATTTTTCTACGTTTTCTATATTTATCGCCAAATAAGTACCGCGGAGCTAAGCAGAACAAACGTCGAATGAGACGAATGATCTAGATCTAAAATATTTGATACCGAGACATTATTGACAAATCATTGGAATAACGAACCGTTCGGTTAACGATTTAACGATTTTTGTTACGGGAAATCAAAAAAATGTCGTGCACAACCAACTTGGGAGCGAACGTCCATGCAAAATGTCTCGTAATCTTGTTTCAATATCCCGATATTACGATTGCTTAATTCGGAGTGTAAAATAATATTCCTGTTTTGTATCGGTAGCGACGAACCAGTTACCTCTGAGTCCAGTGCAGATTCAACCATCGCCACCGTACTACAGGCAGACTAGTCAGGATGATGGAAGAAAGGTACGTATTTGTATCGTTCGATGTTCACAAACGTAGAACGTGCAAAGAAAACTCTAAACCTACACACATATTTATGTTTTTTTCTCATATTTTTCTTTTCAAATTTTCGAGAGACAATTATCTACAAGAAGGCTCATTCGTTCTCTAAAGCGAATGTACAATAAATCCAATTATTACATCGTTAAAAAAAAAAATAAAAAAAAAAAAACATTCCCTGAAGGCTCAAATTTTTGTTCCGCATTTAAAAGAAATCTCGTAAAATATAACGCATGAAGAAAACCCCTAGAAAATCATGAAGACGTTCAACCACTGGTGAATCCGTTTAATAACATTTTTTGCTATTTTCCTTGAACAGAGCGAATCGCCATCGAGAAAACGGCGTAGAATATCGCGAAATGGTGCCGTACCAGGGATGGAAGTGCAGGAACCAACTCCGGCAGCGCCAACTCCACCGTTGCACACGACGCCCGCACCCTGGGAATTGCCTCCTACACCACAACGTCGATCACCAAGGAATCATATGTCGACGAGGGGATCGCCACCGATTAGAAATCGTTATCCACGTTACACCGATTCCTTTGCTCTCTCATATCCGTTTATAACGGGAATGCATAATTCCCATCCGATGATACATAATTCACATCACAGCCTTCACAATTCCCATCATAATAACCACAATTCCCATCACGGTCTTCACAACCCCCATCACAATATCCAGAACCCTCATCACAACATGCACAACGCGCATCCAACGCATCCGCATCATCCGGTTGGTACGGGTCACCATCCGACGCAGGGAGCTAACGGACCGGTCGTCGTCGAGGTTGGACAGGTCGGCGTTTCCGGTTTGGGTGTCACCGTTAGCGGTGAACCACTTTGGCATCCGCAGGCCACTGGCTACAGAATCCCGTGTCAACTGCATGGAATCTACACTCCCACGGGTGCACATGCTTTTGCTCACTCTTGTCAGGTAAACCAAAAGTCATAATAATTCTCGAAATACGAAGCTGACGCTCGCAATGTCGGAATCCAACGAAAAATATTAATTTTTATCGAAGATTTCTTTAGATTTCAATATCATCATAATTTTTCGAGCTCATATACTTTTGGCTCACGAAAATTGATCGCTTCAACATCAGAATTACATTCTGCGTTTGAATTATAAGCATCGCCCAAGAAGATATAGAATTTCGTTGGATTCCACGCGTCATCTCGAAATTTACATTTTCACTTTCCACACAATATACTTTTCCGTATTTCATGAAAACTCCATTTTCTTATTTTCATCCTGACGGAATCGGCCACTTTTTTCTCTTTTTGTTGATTTCATTTACAAAAACCTCGAGAAATTACTGAACGAGGCAGTGAAAAGTTGCAACTCGGTGATCGATATTTGTTAATTTTGTTTCATAGTGGAAAAAAAAAAAATGAAAGAAATGCGGGAAAACATTTGGATGAAACGAAACGTATGATTTGATCGTTTGCTCGGAGCTCTTATGCCTTTTGTGACAGTCCGGGGTTAAGTTATATTCTCTTAAATTAGCATCCGAAATATTAAATGACGTCGAGCATCTTCGTGGGTTTTTCTGTTTTTTTTTTTTTTTTTTTTTTTTTTTTTTTTTTTTTTTTATTTTTTTTTGGGTTTTTTCTTTTCTCCGGGTGATTTTTGTGTGCGCTTTCTCAGACCGGACACGCCTCGTATTCTTCAGCAAGGAAGCGCGTGTACGAGCGTAGCATTTGATTATCGCGCCTCATTAGCATTCGCATTATACGCAGAGAGTTGGGAGGTTTGTGGGATAACATAGAGACCCATACGCGAACGCGAGAAGTGGGGGAATAAAAAATGAGGCGTCAACCACGTTGCCAGAGAGCTCATGCATGTGTGAGTGACAGATGCCACCCGAACGCTTTGTGGATATCTCACCGTGGGGCTAAAAGAACGTTTTACACTCGGGGCCCATGGCAACCCTAACCCCCAGACTCTCTGTTGCTATCGTCGCTTTTTTTTCCTCTTACTTTTCTCCGATCTTTGTCTCTTCGAGCTGTCGCCCCTTTTACACCTGTTTTCATGAGTATTTCACGTTACAACTCAGGGGAGAAAGAACAACTCGTCCTCTCCCTCTCTCTCTCCTGCTTCACGAACCCCAATTCTTTGGGTTTTGCAAACACGAGCTTCCAGGGAGCAATGACACCTGTTCACTGACCGTACACACACCTTAGCTCCCTTTAAAAAATACTCTTCCATTTCAATCTTGGTTTCCAATTTTTTTCCAACTACATTCTCATTCTCGTACAAAAACTTTTTCTCGAAATTTTTTTTTTTCAACAATACGAGAAAAATATTCGTTTTTATTATTTTTTCCGTAGTTTTTCCCATTTTAGTCGCATCTTGCTCCAACATCATGGAGGAAATATTCAAATATTCAGTCTCCTTCGTCGCCAAGCAGATTTTTATTTTTTATTCCACACGAATATTTATTTACACGATTGTGTAAATTGAAATGATATTTAACTCGATCTTATGATGATAATATTTTCTTTGGAATTGTGGTCTAGGTTGCTCATCATCATCATCACAGTCATTATCCGGCGGCTCATCCGGGTCATAGTTTGGTCGGAGCAGCGCCACGAGGATATCCAGCTCCGGCAGGTGGACCGGTTGCGGCTCTTCACGCACATCCACCACCTCCTCCCGTCCACACAACTCACTACGTGGCTCATCATCAGCTGTCGCAGCAGGTATGATCAGGATCCGCGAGGAGCAGAATTTGAAAAAGAGAAAAGATCGCCTCAGAAAATATTCATTGATCCGTGAAAAACAAGGGAAAAAAGTTGTAACATGTTTTTTATAAATCGTTGCAGAGAGAAGTCGAGCTGGAATTGATGGAATCCCATCATCATCATCGCGTCGGCAGCGGAGGTCCACCGATCCCAATGCCACACTCTTATTCTCCGCCGGCAATCGCTCAAGTACCGACACCACCGCCGAATTTCATATCTGATACACGAAGTAGTCAGATGGACATATTGTCGAGAACCAGAAGAATAGTCTCGACTTTACGTCGACAAAGAACAAACAGATGGCGCGCCACGCCGCCAATACCGCCGACACCTTATCCGGGACTATTGTTGCATTTCCTGTGAGTTTATTTATCGTTATGATTATTTCGTTTCTTCTTTATAGTATCGACAATTTTACCATGTTTTAAATCTATTTTATTTGTCTTTTTCACATCCAGAGCGATGTTCAGCAATCCGCCATTGTCTCCATACAGTCAAGCAGAATTATCGTCCCCCGAGTCAGCGGAAACCGAAAATTACGAGGCTCTCTTGTCTCTCGCCGAAAGACTCGGTGAAGCTAAGCCCCGTGGCTTAACGAGAGCCGAGGTCGAACAACTACCCTCGTACAAATTCAACGCTGAAACACATCAAGGCGATCAAACCAACTGCGTCGTTTGCATGTGCGATTTCGAAGCTCTTCAATCTTTGCGTGTTTTGCCTTGTTCTCACGAGTTCCACGCCAAATGCATTGACAAATGGCTCAAGGTAATTTATTTCATTTTTCAAGACTTTCTGAATCTTTATGTCCAAGCCCAACACGAAAACTCTAGACATTACAGTCTGCAAGGAGTAAAAAATCAAATTTCCCACTTTCGGATAATTTTTCGTTGATTCCCATCGTTGAAAAGCCCATAACAAACAATTATATTTTCACAGTCCAACCGAACGTGCCCTATCTGTCGCGGTGACGCCGGCGAATATTTTGGCAATGGAAGTACCGGCAGTGACTGACGCCAGGTCGTGCAAGTTCACTAGCGCCAGATACCGAGAGAGACGCGATCGTTGCTTCGCACTCAAATGCCTGCCGTAACCCTCCTCATATGCGCAACTAACATGTGCCGTTGAGACGTCACATTTTATAATATCCATCGAAGCAAAACAAACAAAAAAATGGCAAGTCAGACAGACGAGGATGAATGATTGTTCCTTATACCGAACGTTCGCGCAGGACGGATGTCGAGCCAAAGAAAGAGGCCCACCCTTTCGATCGAGAGGGAAATCCAAAATACAAAAGAAAAAAATAGATATAAATATAAATATATATATATATATATACACACCCATACGCATACACATGTGAAACAAACCTCACAGGTACATAAAACACTTTGGAGTCTCGTGAGTAGATTTCTAGAACGGCTTTAAACAAACGAAAAGACAAAAAATAAACGCCGTTTTTAGTAGAATCTTCGATCACAAGAAAAAGTGGGCCTCACACGTTTAACTCGATTCTTGTGCACGAAATTAAAGCCCTAATGTGTATATATGTATTGATCGTCGTGCATATCTGTGTATGACAAGTTCGTTGTTAACGTCACGTTTCCATTAATCTCCTAAGTTGTACCGCCTTCGTAGTTTATTCACGTATTAACGAATTTTTATTTCTTTTTCACTTACTATTATTAATAACGTTAATATTTATATTATCGAAGCGAATTTTCATAGTATCGATATTAATGTTATTAACATTATTATTATCATCATTATTATTATTGTCATTATATAATGATTTGTTTGACATTGTCAATCCTTAGTGCGGGTGCACATTCGCCACACCGAACGTCACGTTTGTCGAGCTACTGTTCTACTAAATTTATTGTTAGTTGGATTTTTTCCTGTTTTCATTTTATTCTGGGGCACGCTAGAATCGTTTGTATAAACATACGACGTAATATACAATAATTCTGTTGCAATAATATGGCTAGATTATAGGAATGAGAAAGGACGAAGAAGAAAAAGAAAATCTCCGAGGTGCTCCGGGCAGACTGAATGAAAAATACGTTGCAACTCGCCCCTGGAAAAGGCGAACTATTATCGTTTTTATTCGTATGGATTTTAAAGCCGCTTTATTTATGTTTTGGTTTCCTGTGTCAATCTACCTCTCCGAATGAACATTTTAACGAGGAAACGTATGATAGTTTTTTTATTAC
Source organism: Campopleginae sp. 14b (assembly GCA_030522525.1). Taxonomy (NCBI): domain Eukaryota; kingdom Metazoa; phylum Arthropoda; class Insecta; order Hymenoptera; family Ichneumonidae; species Campopleginae sp. 14b. The sequence goes on from JAPYYS010000305.1 coordinate 127,519, forward strand.
GGAAACTAACGTCCATAACATATGACAAATGTAACGAGTTTTTCTTTTTTCTTTTTCATTTGGGTGCTGAAAACTCGCGGAAAGCAACGGCATATACGTACACCGCTTTCCAACAGATTTTCCTATAAATTGCTCTTATAATAGCGTCGTTTTTGTTGACAAATTCATCGACCATTTGGTTCGTTTTTTTTCTAGCTATTAATTATTACACTTGCTCTAGCTATTTTGTATATATTAATGCTTACGTTCTTTATAATGAAATTTGCGTAATCGAAATTATACAAATCTCATTGGCACGTCACGAGTTAGGGCAACTCTCGTTCATTTGTATAATAGGCTTATAATCGTCTTTCAAACAAAAAAAATATATATAAACATATTTTTTTTGTCTCAATGTGGAGTAGAATGATTTTGTGATTTATTATTAAAATGGATAATGAAAACAAGCCTATCCGTCGTTAATGAATTAGAAAAATGGTTGAAATAAAAGAAAAAAAAAAAAAACCAACGAATAGCGATACGAGCACCAATGATGAAAAACCAAACAACGTTTTCGAGCTCTTCTTAGCGATTTAAGCGACTATTATCTCCGAAACGAGTTGTTAAGCGACGCGTAATTTCTGATGGGAATAAGAAACAAATATTTGTATCGGAAATTTGTTAGGAAAATTATAAATCGTACATCGCAATAATACAAGCATGGGAAAGACCAAATCAATTCGTCATTCATTATATTCGTTTCGGCCACAACATTGCATCGTTCTGCTTTCATTGATATTTTTTTTTCACTTTGTCTCTTGCAGCGGGCTTCGAATATCGGAAAAAGGGTTTTACTAATTTTACCTACATAGACATAAAACAAAAATATCGACAGGTCTGCATTTCATAAAATTGTTTTTGCCATTAATTACTAGTGAATAAATAAAAATCTAGGCCTTCAATTTTCTCAAAACTGATTTCACGAAATTTCTAAACTTTTCAAACGTTTTTTCACCCTCATACTATTCGAGCTATTGAATCGCACGATAAACGTGCCATTTTCGGTCGAACTATCAATCAGGACAGCAAAAAGCCTTATTCTATGAGTTTTGTTCTAAATTTCACTTTTCAGTTCGTTATTGGTTTTTTTTTTTCGCCCGAGTGTTTTTTGGAATACGTAAACATTTTGACCTGGTCGTCGGGACCATTTTCGATGACTCCACGACGTTGAATTCCATTTTATTCTCATTCTCTCTTTCTCTCTCCCTCTCTCTCTCTCTCCTAATGGTGCTTCGTTCTCTTATTCCGGAGCGTAACGGTGAAACGAGCGAACAAGGCGGATTATTTTGGCGTAAAATATTTCTTTGTGCAAATGATCGAGCGCTAAGACTCGGATGAAGAAGAAAAAAGAATAATGATCACTCTGCAGTGAACAGTATTTGTTTACAATGTGATGCTCTCTTGAATGAGCGAGGGATGGCTAATCCGAATGAACTTAGTGTTTGAGAGAGGCAGGAGAAACAAAAAGTAGGAAGTAAATATATATAAATAAATATATAAATAAAAATTAGTGAACTTGTAAATGTCGCAATTGAGAAAAGATATTTTTACTGCAAAAAGGCGTCCCTCTGGCAAAACTTGATATACATTTAAATATAATTCTCAGACAATTTATCTGTAAATTATATGAAATTTCATTACCATCGTCATTATCGTTATGCTGTAAATGATTGAGTATCTATGTCGATTAATGATTACGAATGAATTATCGCTACTATTGCTACATTACACTCACAACTGCTGCTACTACTATTAATTACTATAACAACTCTACTATAAACTATTACTACTATTACAGACTACTATTACTACTACATTACTACGAATTGATTACTTATGATTAGTAAGAATGTATATTACGTGATTCGTAGTGGTTACCGTTTTTTTTTTTTTTTTCTTTCGTCTAATTTCGAACCATTGTCATCGAGCGTGGGCTGAAATGTGTTTTTTTTCTCATTTTCATTAGTTAACGTTGTTATCACGGTTATTATCGTAGGGATATTGCGAATTCCGTTGGCCCATAGCCGTTAGGCGTTTTATTACGATTATCAATTGCTTTGTTGGAATATCAGCCGATTGGAAAGTTCGACACGGCAAAACAAATCGTTTTCACCAGTCAGACGGCACATGAAATTCAAATTAACGAGAGAACGCTCACGTTGAATTATTTTGGTCAGTTCTTCGTTATATTCGCCGATGAGGCACTAAGCAGACAAAAAACATCCGTACTCACTTCTCCCACTCGTCCTAATATCTTGCAGCAGTGTAACGATTGTACAGACGCAACCATAACGATGCCAAACATTACATGTTATTATTAATGTCACTATTAATTATCATTAATCGCTACTGTTATTATAAAAAAAAAGGAAAAAAAAAATGAATTACGCCATTTTTTTTTCATATTACGTCCAATGTGTCTGCTATTTCTCTCAATCTCTCGTACGCAATTGTACGAGACATGCAACTCATGTCGACTCGGTCATGCAATTTTGTTACTTCTTTTTTTTTCATTCTTCGTCGAGATTGTCGGACGAGGTCGTCGAACAAAAAATTCTACGTGAACTTCTGGACTTGATATTCTTTTGTTTTTTTTTCTTTTTTTTTTTCAGAAAACATTTCCAACTTTCCCAAGCAAAACCTTTGCAATTATTTTCAAAATGTTTTCGTAGCTTCGTCGTAAACGAATCATTTTTAATAAAGAAAATATTTTATCAACAAATAATTTTCGTGTGTCGTAGAAAATTTGATGAGTTCGCTTTCATGCAAAAGTTGGGAGACTAAATTGTTGAATGCTTCGAATGTTCGTTCTGTAATTTTCGCTCTTTAGACTTATTTCGTTTTATAAATTAATTAGCGAATAGATTCTGTGGAAGACTTTCCAGTTCCATATTCGAGAAGAGGCCATTGTCCTTAGTTTTATCTTCATGAGCGAAATTCTTAACTCGAGTTTCATTTCTCTGAACGGAAAAACGAGTGACGCTGCCAACCTGAAACGTTCGGCTAAATATTCCTGGAGTTGCAATATCCATACTTGGCGTGGCTCTCCCTTATGAAAAAGGGTCGGAAACCCTGGAGACTCTTCGGTCTCTTGCGTTCTTTCTCTTTCCCAACCAATTCAAGTGCAGAGGGTAAAAAAAAAATCCATCTCCTGGCAGAGAGGGAGTTTTCGTCATATACGAGACATAATCCGATGTTGCTCTTTAAGGCTGCTCACGTTCATGAAGATCCAATGGCAGCTCCTCTTTAAGTCGTGCCGCAAAGAGAGAAAGAGAGAGAGAGAGAGAGGGCGAGAAAGAACCACCGTCTTTTCAAATGCGATTTTTTTTTCCAAAACACTCGAAGAATCGCATTGAACCTCAAAAAAGCATCATTCCTTTTTTTTTAAATAAAAATACAACATCTCAATGTTTACTTGTTGTCGAGGCAAGAGACTGGCTCTCTCGATGGGATTATAAAAAAAGTTGCTCCTTCTTGCTATGCGCCATTGATAAAAAAAATTCTGTAAAACTTATTGAAAAGGACGGGCTCTTGTTTTTCTCAAATTTCTCTCGATTTTCACGTTTTTTTTCTTTTTCAATCGAGAGACCGTAATGGACCGGATTACGAAAATGATGACTTTTGGTGAAAATAAATTTACTCAATTATTTGCATGAAAAAATTATGAGAAAGACGACGAAGAAAAGCCGTTGCTCATTTTAGAACCTCAACAATACGCACTTGATTTTTGTTGTTGTAATGGATTCCTATTTGTGGGTGAAAAGTGAAAGCAGAAATGTATTGGTCGCTCATGCAGTAGTTAAACCTGCGATTAATTTTTCACGATTTTTATATGATACATCGAAAAAGTAGTGTAAAGAATAAAGTATACGATGGAGATTTTTTGTCTTGACGATAAAATGTGAATGAATTTGTTAATCCTCTTTATATTGTCATTGCTTTTTGTCTTCGATATCAGCACGTACGTTTTCAAGCATGGAACAATCTAAAGCAACGTGAAGCCTCGCTCGATCTATCGCCTTTAAAGTTTCCCCTGAGGCCGTCGGGATTCACGACCCTCTCGTTGTACAGTACGTATAGTCATTGGAGTCTAGATGCACGAGGGAGTCGACGAGGGTTTGGACCGAGCCGAAATCAATTCCCTCCGACACCGAATCCCCAAAGCTTCTCGTTAAAATTAACGTCGGCACTTTTTTGAGGAAGCTTCTATTTCCTTGTATCGCACATTTTCACTTTTTTCCTTTTCTCTCTAGATGAAACCTTTGCTTGGATACTATTTTTTTTCCAATCGATAGAGCTTCATGATCTTATGCCTGCTCACGCTGTACTATTTTTGAAAAGACACAAACTCCTAGTTCGCTCTATTGATTTCGGTCCAGATTTCATTCTCAGTGCAACTTTTTTTTTTTTTTTTTTTTTTTTTTTTTTTTTTTTTTTTTTTTTTTTTTTTTTTTTTTTTGTTATTTTTTTTTTTTTTTTTTTGTTGGGCGAAAAATGGAATCATAAGTTTCTCACGATTCTGAGTGATTATTCGTCGGTCTTTATAAAAAATTTGATGTATTCGAGTGAAATCAAGGTCATCACATTGGATGAAGGGAACGTTACAACAGAGGCGGCAGTGGATTCGATATCGAGGAGAAAAAATTAAGAGAAATGTCCTTGAGACTTGTTATTTGTATTGTAAAAATAAAACACCCAGAATTTTGAGTATGGGACAAGCAAAAATTAAAAGCTAATATTTTCAAAAGAATTAATCGTTTCCTCTGAATAAAGTAAACTTCTCGTAACATTAATAAGCCGCTATTGGGCATCCAAAGTTTTATATAGTGGTCAAAGATTATTCAGAGAATGTAGATTACGTACATATGTGAATAAATATGTAGGTATATGTATATGTATTATAAACTTAATGTACAAAGAAGCAATATCTTCTAGTTTCTATGGATTAATAAATCTAGTTCACGCAATAAAAAAAAAGCATCACCCAAGCATCCGAAAACCCTGGACCGGACCATTTCCGATCGAGAGCAATCGAAAAAAAGCCTCATATTCAAAAAAACTAAATCAGAGCCATCGTGATTAATAAAAATCTAACCTACCCGTTCGGTGTCTTCCGGGTGCATGATAATGCATCAAATTCACGAACCGGAACTTGGACACATCGGGATCCAGCGGATTCTCTACTTACTCCTCCAACACTGTCCTTGAAACTGAATTACGTGGGAAAGGTCGAAAAAAACCGAAAATGAGACATAAATTCAAGGGTAAAGTGATGCGATTGAATTTTTTGCAGAAAATCGTTGATTTAAAAAAAAAATTGATACAGTAATTGTGAAATAATGTTGAAGAATGCTCGATAGATTGTTCGACATAAAATTTATTTCTCTCTTCGTATATGCTCATATGCCCGTTGTATGAATAATTCTCTATATATATAGCATATATATACATCCATATATAGCGTTATATATGCATATATATGTATATGTACGCATATATATTTATATAAATATTTTACGTATAATATACAGGTTTCTTTTAATACATATCGGCAAGTTTCTTCCTCAGCTTCCCTCGAATTTGCTCGGACTTCTAAGTACCGTGATAATTGCGTTTATTATGTACATAATAATCGACTTTCTCAGACGCAGGATTGCCACTTTAGGAGCTTATCAATCATCGCAAATTCTTGATAACTCGTCCGTCACAGGAAGAAGTAACAGGTAAACGTGATAAAAGGTAAAGTAGGCATATAAATAAACCGCTAAGAAAAGTAAAGGTACTGGACTAACAAAAAAAATACTCCAAATTGTAAGGACGATGTAAAAATCATGACGATATAGTTAAACGAAAATAATGCGTCACGGTTTAGTTACTGCGGATTTAACCTTAAGTATCCTCTTTGAATTGAAGTGAAAGCTTTCATGGTTTCGATGCGGCAAGGCTCCACATCTTAAGTACGACAGTTACGGATCTTCTTATTTTTTTCTATTTTCCTTTCTGTTGCAGCAACTGCTGATTTTTTATCGTCAGCCTCGCTATCTCCTCGCCCAGCGTATCAATATTATCCTGAGGAACAAAAAAAAAATCTCTAAGTTCCTTGGAAATACGCGATATCAATGTTGTCCAAGTCGATTCTTTACCTTCAGGGTTATATTTTTCAAAAGAGCGTCCTCCAGAACAGCCTGCAGTTTTTGGTTTATTTCTAATGATAACTCAAGTGTCATGTTGTCGTCCGATACCCGCTGACTGTAAACCGACGCCATTATCCCACCGTATCTCGCCAACTCCGCCTGGTTTATAGGAAAATACCAATTTATTTGGGTTTTGCAAATATCCTCCAATAACTTATCGTTAAAAGTTTAAAACCCAGATAATCTCTCGAGTTTTCAAAATATTCAAACATTAGATTGCATCGAATCGTTACAACTGGAGTAAAAAATAAAAAAAAAAAAAAAATAGTTTCGAGAGCATTTGGAAATTCGTGAAAATTTGACCACCGATCAAATTCTCCGAACGAAAATTTGATTTCCCAACACGTTTTAGCACACCAACACATTTATCTGGTCGAAAATTATTCTCACCGGATTCCTTTTGCTCTTTATATGCTGGCATGGAAAAAGCGAATGATTCATCATCATTAGTAAAAAGAAAATTGTTAGTTTATTGAGTTTTTCAAGAATTTCATCTTTTCCTTACTTTATGGCGATCTCTCTCGTTGCTCCCCATAGCATCGAAGTTCTCATGGAGTATGTAATTTTGGATGATTTTTGTCTTCTTCTGCAATTCGGCAACGAGCGTTCGCGTGTGTTCTTCGAGGAAATCTAATTTTTCGGCTCTGCGGACGTTGACTTTTTGCATTTTGAGAATTCGGTCGATTAAAGACTGGCGATCCAGCTCCGTCGTTTGTCGGGTAGTCTCACTCGTTACACTGTGATCCGATGACCCACCATTTACCGCTTCTCCTAAAAACAATCAATTATTGATTCACAATATCTCGGCAACATTCGCAGCGAAATTCCATCAAATGAACTCATTTTCCTCGAATGAAAATCATTTCTTACAAGAATTCCTCTGGTTTTTTTTTCAGCCCGCGTTTAGAAATGGAGTTTCTCGAAATTTATTTATATTTTTACTTTAATTTTCGACCACGGTCAGGAAAATGTTGTAAATGCCGATTTTGGTGGTGCAAAAGATTAAATGTTCACTCGAGCGATTCGGATATAAGGTATCCCGCCGTAAAAAATTGCGAATCACTACTGGCAATTTTTGTAAAATAATTTGTCAGCTCTGTTCAAATGGTTTAAAATGAGATCTATGCACGCACGAGTTAGTATCTCGTGGTGAAGAATTAAAACGCGATATTTGCCCGGTTATAATTCCTTAATTTTCCTTTTTAGCCTGAATGATAAAATTTTCGTCAATTTTTTTTATTCCAAAGAGTTGGAAATGAAGTAAAATCATACCTGCGTTTAGGGAGTTATTGGATCCCGCTCGAGAGGTTGGATCCAAGGAATTGTTCGGGGAAGCGTTCTCGTACGTTTCTAATCTCTTGCGGCATTGTTGCAATTCCCGGGCGATTTCTTTCACGGATGTTTGTTGTTTGCGTTTGAGAACCGCGATTTCGCCTTGACTTTCCTCCAGTTTTTGCGTGAGGTTTTGAGCTACCTGAGTCTGCTCGGCCAAGTGTCTCGCAAGAATTTCACACTCTTCGATTCTCTTGTTTTTTTCATACTCCAAACTTTCTTCTAAAGTTTTGATTTTTTTCTTGAACTCGACGATGCTCTCACGTAACGGACCTTGTTCCTGTTCCAACTGTGCCGTTTTGGCCTCAATCGCAGTGAATTCTGACTGCAGTCGCACGTTTTTGTCCGTTAGTTTTTGCGTGAAATCCAACATGTGAGCTTCGCGTTGACGACAACAGTCCATGTCCGCTTGAAGTTCCTGATTCACTTGACGGAGACGCTCGACCTCGGCCTCGTTCGACATCAAACACTGTTCTTTGCTAAATACAACATTTTTTAAAGATTAGAATCGCAGTCGGGAATGGCAATTGAGTAAATATCGAAAAAGAATAACTCGGACTACGAACTGAATTAATTGAAGTTTCAGGGTCTCCAAGTGTGAAACTTTGGCCGAAAGATCGACGATTTCCTTCTGTCGTTGATCGGCCGTGTTCTTGAAATCGCTGATTTTACTCTCATAAGCCAAGTGACTTTTTTCCAAATCTTGAATCTTCAAGCTCAGAGTATTATTTTCTTCGATAAGACCAAGTTGTCGATTTTTTAATTGATCAACTTCTTTTTGCAGCTGAATACGTAACAATTCCTTGTCTTCGGTTACATGCCTTTCGAGTATCAGGCGAGCCTGCTGCTCCTTCAGTTGGTGATCGAGCGTGACGGCTTTATTTTCCTCTGAGTGTTGAAATTGCCGTATCATCTCTTGCGACTCTCGACGGATTTGCTCGCACTCGTCTCGCATGTCGTTTATTCTTGCCTGAGATAAAATAAAATTGAAATACAATTGTCGGTCCGCTACAAATCAAAAAGTGACGAAATAGTCTAACGATTTACCGTGGTCTTGTCCAATTTTTGCTGCGTTTCTTTGTGGGTCTCCATCTCTGTTTTTAGCTTCGTTTGCGTCCATTTCAGTTTGACGTCACGCACGTTAACCTCCTCCTTTAGTCTTTCTACTTCTTTTTGCGAATCCGTCAATTCTCGACACTTTGTGTCAAGAATATTGCAAATTCTCGTTCTCTCGCTCTGGGCTTGGCGCAACTTGTTCTGCAACAACTCGTAATCCTTTGAGATTTCCTTGTATTTTCGTTCTGCGAAATCTCGCGCCCTGAAAAATAATCGTTTCCGATAAATCACCGCGCTACCGATTATTATTTTTTTATTTTATTTTTCCAGCCCTATTGTCCCCAAAAATGAACGTGTACGTTCATTTTTCAAACTTTTCAACGAGATTTAGATTTTGGAGAATTTTTCGTCGAATTGAAAAATTTCCCGTGGTTTTCGTGATGAGAATAAAATGAAATGTTCATAGAGAAATTTTTTGGACCTTGTTCGCAGGAAAAATGTTTTATCTTTGCAAATCATTACCTTTGGGTATCGATCAGTTGTTTTTCACTCACGGCGTATTTCATTACCATGCTCTCCCGTTCTTTATTGGCTGCAGCATATTCACGTCCGAGTTCGTCTTGATTAGTATTGGCAGCGCGTAATTCAACAGTCAACCGTTCGACAGTCTTTTCCAGTGCTTCGAGCTGTACATTGAACAATTCACTGCTGTTTTGTGATTTGAAGATACTATTTTCTGCTTCCAGAGCTTGGACCCTCTCTGCGAGCTTCAACTTTTCCTCTCGTACTTTCGCGTAATCCCTGACGAGTGTGAGGTAAACCGGGTTTTCAAGCAAACTAGTATCTGCTCCGAGCGCAGCGACGTTTTCCTTCGTCGCATCGGGATCAATGGTTTCTTCGGATTCTGGAATTTCTCTCGAGACTGAATCGTCACACTTTGTGGAAAAATCATTATCCGAGCTGCGTGAACAATCGTTCGGTACCGATGATAAATCTTCCGGTTTTGTAGCAATAGACTCAAATTTTGAATTTGTTGAACTTCCGATTAGATTTCCTCGAGGCAGAGTTTGTTCTCCTTCCTGACCAGACTCGGGCGATTCAGGATCCGTCATGTAGTCCCTTGATTCACTAAACGTGGCAGCATTGTTTTTCGACGTCTCAACGATTGTGGATGCTTCAGTGGTTTCGCTCACATGTGAATTCGATTCGAGGCTTCCGGACAAGGATTCTCGGACGATGGAAGATTCTGGTAAATGTTTTTTTTCGCTTGCCGTTACTTCAGTCATTTTCATAATCGAATTGTAACGATTCGCGATATTTTGTGGCAACAAAGTTTTTTCCATGATATTTGTTGATTTTTCAGTGATGAAGTTTAAGAAATTCCGACTTTTGTTCAAGAATTGAGTGTTAGATTGTATCAGATTGATTGAACCACTGGGCAGTGATATTTTAACGAGTCTACTGTCGTCACTGAGCGTCGGTGCTTTCTCGATATTCGTTCTCTGTTGCATTGGATTTTCCAAAATTATTGATTGTTCTTTATCGGTTTTTCCATTGACGCAAATAGATTGCGAGACCCAAGAATTCTCTGTCCCATTTTCGGTCCTAGAATCGTCCATGGCCTTGTGAAAACTTTGCTTCTTCGTCACAGGCATTATACTTTTTTCTGAGTCGGGCTCGGACTTCTTCGGAATGCGGAATTCGTCGTCACAATGAAGATTTTTGTTATCCACGAAGATATTTTTTTGCGTACTAATCATGTCGGAAAAGCTTGACATACTTTCGTCGACCGATTGTACCAATTTTCCATTATTTTCGTTTGAAATTTCAGAGCTCTCATAGTTCAACACTTGCAGGGAATTTTTGGCAGAATTCAGAGGAATGTTCTCAAAATTGGAAGATGAGTCTTGCGGAAGAATTTGGTCATTTGCCAAATCGATTGGTTTGTTAATCGTCAAAGCGGTTGAATCGTCGCTACTTTCTGGACGATCGTCGATATCGATAAGAGGCTGGGTCACGGACTCCTGACAGAAGCTTTCAGCCGAGTCTTGCGTTTCTCCGGGTGACAAAGGCAAAACTGATGCCGTGTCTGACTGATTTTTAAGATCTTGGACGGGTCCATGATCTTGCATTTTATCAAATACGTCCAAAGATTTTTGGCTCAACTTTTAGAACATCGTCATCTTGGGGAGAAAGAAAAAAAACAATAGTTATCATTTTTATGGGCCGAAAGTTACTTTGCAACTTGATTATATTTAAGCGGGTCACAGAATAGCTTTTGGTTTAGTAGTTGTGGCAAAACTATGCAAATGTTATTCGCTTGGCCATTGTTTTACATTTCCTGGTGAATTCCAGGTCAAAGTTGGATGATTCGGAATAAATAATGCGCAATTATTGAAAACTGATCGATATCAATACTGATAAATGTTGGCAAGCAGAGATTAGAACGCGATCATTTATTATAACCAACAATTTCGGAGGGAGGAATGTCTGGTGTTTAGAATGTAAAAATGTACCTTAATATCACTGCGTAATTCCGGAATTATGAGATTTCATGGGACTGAAATCTGGACGACGATTCGTCAACTCTTTCTCCCAGATAATCCTCCGTGACATACAAGAATACAAATCCAGTTTCTTTATCGTGCATCTCGGAGCACTTGGCTGCATGAAATCTAATCAATTTCTCTTCTGAAGCATTGTATGATATTACGCCAAAATTGTTGTAAACCTCGTTAAGTTTTTGCCCGAACTTATCGCTTCAAGGCACTTGATTTGAATGTCCCGTGAGAGAAAAAATAAAACGCGAATCAGATTAACCTACATTAAATCCTTCAGAAAACTATACGATCAGCCTGCCATGCACGCAAACAGCTGGTACTGGACGTCACACGACGTGAAAGTCGTAAAAAACAGGGAATTTACTGGTTCCGATGAGTGGCTGCAGAGAACACATTGTAGCTCTTTACCAACAAAATAAAAAAGCTTTCCCTTATGTCATTTTTATTGATATTCTATCTTAAGAATTACTAGTTAATCATTTAGTGGGAGTACGGCATCATATTGAAAACGTTCAGTGGTGTCACCTGATTGTAAACAAAAAATCTCACGTAAAATTTTTAGCACTTGTCAAGCAAAATCCGATATCGACTGAGCTTTCAGCAAATAATAAGCGTCGATAAACATTGTTCTTGTCCGTCCATGTTGACCTTGGAACGGGTCAAATTTGGCAATAAAAGAAACCGATTTCGCCTGTACCTTTTGATACAACAGTCGAAAAGATGTAATTAGACATCTGAAAAAAATCGATCCGCACAATATCCGAGGTCGGTTCACTTACCGACCGAAATCAGCTGAGTTGTTCGAAATGTCGTATCTTTCTAGACGAACCTCATCAATCACAAGTATCCGTGTCATATTATTATATCATCTGTGGCTGACTAGAATTTTGTTGTATTCTCGTGACTTGTATATTTCAGTCATACGTGTTGTTTATATCGATGGTACGTGTTCTCGGTGAAAATACTACTTTTTCGTAATCAGAATAATAAAACAGACTATCGTGAACGTCAACGAACTTTTCGTTTCTATCCTACATCGTCTCGAACGTTTTTACACAGTAGTGCTCGAATCTCATTCGAAATCAAAACAAAACAAACCGTGTGCCGTGAGGATTGAGTGTTCAAATGTCAGATTATTTTGATGAAATGGGTTGGACCCCGTTGAGGGATGGAGAAGCGCCCAATCATTTGATACAAATGGCTCGATTGTTTCGGGATATTGGGATGTGGGAATTCCTCGATCAACATGACAAATTACCGCCACCAGCCTCTAAAGCTTCGTTGGAAAATCTCGAAAAAATCGAAATAACCAGGGAAAATGTGAAACAGTGTCCGATATGTCTCAAGGATTTTGAAGTCGGAAATACCGTCAACGTGTTGCCATGTAAACATTCCTTTCATCACGAATGTATCGTTCCTTGGTTGGAAAAAGTACGTTGACAACAATAAATCATTCTCATCATGTCTTAAGGTTCTCCGATAACTAGAGACATCATAAAATCTTCATTTTGCACAAGGAAAAAAATAAAAAAACAATTTGCTGAATATTGGAACTACTGTAGCACAAATCTAAAAAAAAAACAAAATCTCTCCACCAGTTTTTTTCAGGAGCATCAAACCAAATCGAAGTCTCGATAAAATACTTGAAAATAACGAATGCGATATAAACGAATTTTTCGTTATTAAGTGTAACAAATTGCTGCAAATTTTGCCAGGAGCAGCCTTCGAAGCAAAAAAACATTAAAAATGCAACTTTCGTATAACTCTTAATTGAACGACCTCAACTAAATTATCAACAGAATTTTCGACGCTTAATTACATATTAATTCATTAATATTAATATTTCAGACGAATTCCTGTCCCTTATGCAGACACGAATTACCTACGGATGACGAAGACTACGAAATGTTTCGAAAAGAGAAACAAAGAGCAGTCGAGCGCGAAAAGGACTTGGAAATACTACATAACTCAATGTTTATGTAGCTACGTGCAAAAAATCGTTAATTTTTGTTGTTACCACTCGTTTTTCAAAGTCACTTTAGTTTGCTTACCACATGTTGGTAAAGAAGATTTTACCAAAATAATTTTATATTACCGACATTCTTTCGGGCAGATTGACAAGTTGAGTTTCCTCGAGATGGCGCCATCGATTCGAATGATCGGGGAATCCCTGAGCACAGAAAGATCTTATGATTTCTTTACACATGACCAACTTTCATTCCATTGTACAAATTAAACGAATAAATAAAACTAATTCATCTAAAATTAATTTTGGAATTAATTCTTTTGTCATTGAGACTGTTAAGCTGTCAGAGAAATTTTTTCCTATGCCCATGGAGAGGAAGAGAAATTGTCTCTACGGTCTTTGTTGCGCAACGACAATCCAATGCCCAATTTTCGTGTGAAATGTTTTCAATGTTTAAACTTAAATGTCATTCGAAACGTTTAACCGATTATTTGTCTGAAATAAGTGAAATATATTTACCAAGAAACGCGACATGTTTCGATTTTCATCGAATGGATCACACAACCGGCCGGAAATAGTCAGTATGTGTCAGAATTCGAGCAAAAGTCTTCGGTTCCTTGACACAAATTTCCGTTTCGTCGTTCGATTTTTTTTCACACGATTTTTTCGATGCTTTCTGATCATCAGTATTTTTCTGAGATTAAAAATATTGTAGTTAATTAATTGCTTATACGGTCGATTCAATGATTGAGAGTCTAATTATCTATTGAGATTACTTTCCCATGTAATTTTGAAGTTGGATCCACTCCGTATATTATAGTTGACACGTGCTTCCGAATTTTTTGTTCGACCGTCTTGCCGATTGTCCAATGAACATTCGGGAAGCATCTTTTCATGAATATTTAATTTTCGTTTATTTATCAACAAATTTGAAGAAGTTATTGAACTCGAAATCATTTAATTGATTGCCAAAGCGACTAAGTACGAAAAGGCAGAAGAAAAAGTTGTCATGTTGGAAAAAAGTAATTTGATGATGAATGGAATGATTTTTTTTGTCAGATAAATGTGCAGAGGATGTTTGCAGTTGAGAATAATGGAGACCCGAGCTCTTAAGACTTTTTCAAACTGTTTCTATATTTTGAATCAGACAAAAAATAGTCTTTTCGTTTGCATCGACGCAATGCCACGATATAAAAAGAAAAAAAAATTGATTCGTCACTTTTTTTTCGATTATTTTTTTCTTAATTTGCCGCTCGCCTTTCTTGGACCTCACGAATGGATTCGTAAAAAAAAAAAGTAGTGACGAATCTTTTTTTTTTATTTCGTGGCATTGTGCCGTCGCAAACTTCAGGCTCATCTCGGAAAAGGTTTGGAAGATCTTGGAGTATGTTTGGAGTCCCTTTCGAAAAAAGTAAATCAAGCTTCGTGACATTAACTGTTTTGGACACGGCTTTTATTAGCCGTTAACTTATATTTGCGTGTGTTTAATAGCTCCTGATAAAACGCTCGTAAGAATATGAAGGGAAAGTAAGAAAAAAAGAGATAGATGTAATGAAATGGATATCCATCGATATTTCATTCTTCGCGGTTGGTTTATTCGTTTATGAACGTTTTTGGATGGTATTCAATTCATCTCATGCTCGTATTTAGTTTGGCCTCGAATCATATAGCTCTCGTCGAGGAGTAATGGCGATCTACGCCGATTCCTTGCTTTTTACCACTTTTCCCATTTTTCATTAGCGCAAAACGTACTCTCGGATGAGCTAGCAGCCAGAGTAAAAAAGAACACAATGGTTTCTTGCTCACTAACCGAAGAGAAGCAGTGGCCGATTGAACGAATCGATGTCTCAATTGCGGAAAGACCGATAGAACGTTAGCACGCTCATAGCTTTTAAGTCCCTCTGCTTTAGAGCCATTGATATATCGCTTGGTATGTATGTATGTATGTACGATGAGAAGGTAAAAGGGTAAAATGTGAGAAAGAGAGGAAGAAAGAGCAATGTTATATAGACGAGCGTGAAATCGAATTTCGCTATCCTCCTTCACAATGGGATTAGTTTCCCCCTCTACCATCTCCCTAATTGTTTTTTGCTCAACCGAGCATCGCTATATATGACTAATGGTCTATAATTTTCTTCGGCAATGAGACCGAGTTAATTTTGCTCGGAAATAGCAAACGAAAACGAATCTGGCTTACAATTTAGTCTTTTATATTTCGCTCAACGAGGGACTAAATAAAATCATTTGCATTTACGAATCATTCCCGTCAAGGCGATCCTAGGAGTCTTCATGTCCATAGGTCATGCTCGAACCTTATTTCCTTGTACCCAAGACAATTATTAATAATTTTAATTATACCATGAATATTCCTAATTGCGTTTATATTCCGTACGCGGGTGGATCTGTTATTTATTCTGTTGGTTTCTATTTGCGCATGTCGGTACATCGAGTATTTTTGGTAATTATTCGGAAGTGAGGTTCCTGCTTAAATCGTTAATTTTGTTCATGCATTCCTGTAGAAAAAAAATAATTATAGTTCATATTATTATGGTGGCGCTTGATGGATGAAGATTTATCAACAAAACAAAAAACTACAGGAATTGACAAAATTTGTTTTACATAATTTTTGTTTTATACATTTTTTCCACACAATGACTGACTATAAACACAATGCCAAACTATATGTTGCCCTTAATTTGTTGTTCTTGTTCTTTATGCATTAAAAAAATTGAAAACTTTTTTTTATCCCGATTTTGGCAGGAGCCCTACATCCGAATAATTACCGTATTTTTTTTTTAACTTTAAATAAATAACTAATTTCTATCTATGAGGATTTGAACAACAGCACAACCAGAGGGAGCTGGTATTTCTTTTCCCCTTGAATGTTCGAACGTACGTGCGTAACTGGGAAATAAATTAAAGCGGAATCCCGAGAGAGTGTGTAATTTTTTAATGACAATATACGTTGTGTCGTTCTGTGTTTAGTGTAAATTAGAGACGTGTTGGGTTAAAGGAGCTCCGTTGATTTGATGGTCTCGTAACAGACGCACACGAAAGAGAAGAAGAAACTTGTAAGGAAAAAATAGGATTTTTCAAGGATTTGTTAAAGAGCTGAAAATAATTGGAGGATGTTTCTTGGCGAGGATTTTCCGATAAAGGCAAATGGCCCAACGGGTGATGTCCTATATGCATCTAATATGCATATATCGTCGTTGCGATGAGGGCGGAAGAGGAACTCGGAAACTAGAAGACGTCCGGTTGCAACAAACCGGAACAAGAGGGGGAGGGAGAGGGCGAGAAAGAGAGGGTGGATGGGAGATAGGGAGCGAGTGGTAATAACCGTGAGGCTTTAATTATCTCGCCACCCTACTCTTTCTCCTAACATGCAATTAATTCCGAATGCGGTTTAGTTTAGCGAACGAAGAGCAAACAATGTATTACTCCCCTCGGCTACCCCCTGAAACACCATCTAAACGTAGGTGGTTATATGGTGGATGGCAAAAGAGGATAGGACGTTGGAAGAGGTGAGGCCACTTTGCGCAAATAGCATGGATCTGCAGATATAACCTATGTGGCGCCTTCTTGCCCTACGGCCCTTGCGAGACCCTCTATTGCCCCGGAAACTCATGCCGCGTTGCATCCACTTGTTCGACCTCCATTACCCCGCGAGCCTCAATATTTTCGACCTCACCGTGTATTTCCGTCTTTGCCTGGTTCGCTTTTCGCATTCGTAAAAAAAAACAAAAAAACAAAACAAAATAGACACGAACTAATAGAAACGTGGACGACGAAAAGCACGCGGTGGCTCGTCTTTGGTAATCATTTTAAGAGAATTATCCGCAAAATTTCCTTCACCCTCTCGTCATTATGGCGGACCAGGCTCAAAAGACAAAACCCGTGCGATTTTGTACACGATAACGCGTATGCGAACACGCGATGTTTCCCAAATGTCCACACAGACGGGGGCATAGTCACACAGATATATCATACGAGAGGGTATCGCACTAGGCGTGTAAAACGGTAGCCATCTGACGAAGGATACACAGAGTAGTGGATAGGGAAGAAGAGAAAAGAAGAGGCAGGATAGCGAGGAAGATGAGGGAGGGGGATGGAAGCGGTTCGCGCGAAGCGAATGACTGCGATTCGTCCAATTATCGGTTGGCACCAAAAGTGCTGGGTCTGGCTCGCCTGCCAAATGGGAAATAGCACCAGTGGGAGAACTTTGAGGGAGATAGATAAAAAGAGGTAGTGGGTGACGGGGGGAGGACCTGTAAACCTATTCGATCGAGATATAGATACGTTCATCTTCCACGGGATGTCCATCCCCCATGTAGGGATGACGACATCAGTGGAGAGTTGCATACTCCGAGACTTAGATTCCCAGTGTAGTGTCCTGCCAGTATGCACACTAGCAAGTCGTAAAATTCGATTTTACGAACTGCCGAAAATTTTTTTCGTCCATAAAGGGAGGCTACTGGGGATGATATCATTCTTGGTATCTCCCCGCATGGCAGATCTATACCTCGGCTTTATAAGTCCCTGCCGGTTTGGACGCAGTGCGAATCGCAGAGGTTGAAAAAGCGAGAGGGCGATTTTGGCCTTTTTCTAAAGCGTTTCAACGAGAGGAGGGATGAACGCCTGGATTGACGTTGGCTCGACGACGCGGGAGGGGTTAAAGGGGCTGAAACAAAAGGAAACCGAGTCCGAGGCAATGGGTTTGGGAAAAAGTTTCGCCCCGGAGCCTTATGCCCTGGCCGTTTGGACGCTTTCTTTGCTGAAGGAGACTACGAGACTAGTAAATGACGTCATTAACGAGGCTAAAGTGCTGACGCGTCGAGACCGACTTAGACAACGACTTGCACAGAGTCGTACTCCTCAGCATTATATATGTATTTATACCCATATCCGACCTCTCGTTTTTCCTTCCTCTCTTCCTTCTGTCTCCTTCTTACTTACAATTTCTTGTCTGACCGACCTTATATACTAGCTGTCGACCTATCCCGTTTTTTTCTCGTCAAGATCGATGCGTTGATTTCCGATGGCACCGTACATCCTTCCACAAACTTTTCTATCCATACAACCCCTACTGACATCGAGTTTTACAGGCAAATCCAGTTCTTGCAGATTTCCTCTTATTCCTCGTGGTAAAAAAGCCTGTCCATGTTATCTTATCCGTCATTCCAAATTGCAAATACACGATCCTACACGTGACATTGATCGGTGACAACGTTTGACTCGCCCTTGCACGTGGCAATATTAACCGGGCGTGTGTATACTATATTTTCGAGTGCACGGTGTGTATGAGCCTGAAGTTTGCATCGACGCAATGCCATGAAATGAAAAGAAAAAAAAAAAAAATTGATTCGTTACTTTTTTTTTCGATTTTTTTTCTCCTTTATTTGCCTCTTGCCTTTTTGGATCTCACGGAAGGATTCGTAAAATAAAAAAGTGACGAATAATTTTGTTTTTTATTCATTTTGTGGCATTGAGTCGATGCAAAGTTCAGGCTCATCGGTGTGTATACTGAGTGGGGTTTACAAAATTTCACGAACTCCCAAAAAGTCTGAAAAAATTCTTCGTTACTGATTATAGCGTCTACTACATGGTCCAGCAGCTGCCTAATTCGAAAATGCAAAACCGTTGTTAATAAAAATTGGACAATAATTTAAAAAACGGAAGAAAATGGAATTTTGTTATTTTGACTGTTTCTTCAAAGACCCAGGGTACACACGCCGAGTTAAATCTTGCGCACGGGTTTCCTCTTCTAACTGCTGCGATTCGCACACCATGAAATCATCGCAACACCCCAAGCTATACAAATCGTTCTTTACGCTGCTTCCAAATAGTTGACGGCGAGGAAAGGACGTCGCGTTTGCTCGTGCAGTTTGCGCACTCGTAGATAGTTAAATACTTGAGAGACGATTTCAACGATCACGGATTCCACAATGGATCATCCTGTAATTCACCACAATAACGATCACTGCGCTGTGATATTATCCAAAATACTATGTATTCGTGAATTATATCACTCGGTGCATCACCACGCAGAGAATAATTCAACGTTTGCTCTGCGTGCATGCTTTGCTTCGCGCAACCCTACCACCGTGAAATGTTCTCCGACGTTGTCTTCATGTATATGTATGGGTATAATGTGCATGCTGCGCTTACAGCTATCTACATATATGTGCCAATCTATATACAACAACTTTAGTTATATTAACATATATATCTATGCGTATACGTAGTGCATAGTTGTGCATGAACGAGACCTAGTTGCTATACGGTAATTGGCCTGGTAGGTATGCAGATATATACGTAATAGGGTCGTGTATATTCCTGCCTCAGGCCACTAATATACTCACACGTGTCGGCGATCGTGTCCCCAGGATTTTGATTGTCCCATGTTGCTCCGAGAATTATCGGCTCGAGTCCCAGAGAGAAACAGAGACACTCTCCTCCATGTATATTCGAGCTCATTGTCTACTAAGCTATGCTGCGACCATGTATATCCACCCAATGCGTTTTCAAACTGTCTCCTATTTGCCTTTGATCGAGATACAGATAACGAGCAGGGCATAGAAATTCAATTAACTCTGCATGGGAATAACATTTTTGTTTCGCACTGTAACGCAAAGTCTCATCGACGCATGAGAAATCAATTGCGAGAGTGCAACGTTCTGTATTAGGGAACACAAATTGAGACCCATGATCAGAGAAAAGGTTGCCCATGATTATAGAAAATTGTATTAACCCGTAGACAACGCCACACTCTCTTCGAGGCCACGCACTCACCACAATGGTGCAAATTTGCGCCTCGACTTTTTCAAACTTTGTATTTCTCTGATGAATGCATGAAATAAATCTTGAAACCATACTTTTTGGGGGTCAAATATCCCGAGTAATCGATTGCGATGATTTTAAAACTTGGGAAATGGAATTTTATTGTTGAAAAATGGCCCAAGTGAAGGAGTTTTGAAAACCTGTTATATTTGAAATTTTCTCTTTGAATTGTGGTCCAAAAAATTAGCGGAAGTAATTACAATGGAAAAATATCCGATTTTCAAGAAAGGGCGTTACAAATGTGTGGTGGTAACTCGAAAAGTGAAGAATGAAGGATAATAAGGTTGAAATATAGGCGAGCGGAGTTTCTGCGGAGCAGGTTTGTGTTTGCACCAAGCTGACGTGCCCTCATCACCATGAGGAGTGTATAAAACAATCTCGGCCACGTATTTATGAAGGCTTTTGGTCGAGAACTTGAAATTCATGCGGGGCCAGCCACCAGATTATAACCCCTGTTGAAAACGCGTAAATATTTTAGGATGCGCGCCTCCGTCTCTCAGCTGGCTATGAGACCTAAAAAGGTGTTGATCTTACCCGGGATTTCTATACTGAATCGTGGAGAAAAAAAAATCATTTAATATTTATTACTTTGTGAATTATTTATGACAGCACTTGACTGAAAGTCTTGGACAACGGCGCCGGGCATGGAATCGATATTGTTTTGATAAGCGAGAAATAATGCGCAATATGGAAACGCGAAGAACATTATTGTGTCATAACTCTGAAGAAAATAATGCAACATTATGAACAAAAATTTGGATCGGAAATTGACGGTCGAGTGTGCAATAT
The DNA here is from genome assembly GCA_030522525.1 of Campopleginae sp. 14b. NCBI lineage: Eukaryota > Metazoa > Arthropoda > Insecta > Hymenoptera > Ichneumonidae > Campopleginae sp. 14b. The sequence continues at coordinate 148,296 of JAPYYS010000305.1, forward strand.
GTATTGTGTTTTTTTTTAACTTAATAATTGCTTAATTTACTTCATTCGTTTTATTCACTTTTTGAAAATTTACCTTATTTATTTATTTATTAATTAATTAAAAATAAAAATTATTCATCGATTTACTCAATAATTGCTTAATGAAAATGTTGGCCCGTCGAGAGATCTTTTGGAAACAATCTGATCTATAAACTGTAATGTTCTCGAACATGGAAAATTTTCGCAATTTCCTTACTAGCCGATGATTAGTTAGCACGTTGTCAGTGGCGCCTAATATCAAGGAGCGAAATGCTCCTGTATATTCGCCTCTTTCCGAGCGTCTAACCGAATAAGGAAGCCAAAATGGTTTTTGTTCGAATTGGCAAAGACGAGACCACGCGCCCTCCTCTGGCAGCAAAGCAAATACAACGCGAGCCCTTTTCACCCTCTCTTCTACTGTTTCGTCTACATACATATACGCAGCTATAGCTCGCCTACTAACAGGCAAGAACTTAATTATCTGTGAAACAATAGCCCGGGGAATTATGATTATTGCCTCGGGACAGTCTGAGAAAACGTTAGGCGAAGCCGAACGGGGGAACTAAGGATCCGTTCTCTATGTGAGCTTCTACGTGTGAGTACGCTGCTGGCTCTCTCAGGCTATATAGCCAGCCCGTGATAAAAGTAGCGAGAGCGTAAATAGAGGATTCAGTTTCGTTTTCCCAAGGTGTCTCGCCGACTCGAATTACGACTTTAACCGATGAACTTATATTCCTCTCCCTTTTCCTATATCTCTTCCTCTCTTTTTCTCTCTATCACGATAACGAGAAAACTCACCCACGAGTTGTACGCACTCATTCGTAAGAGGATGGCCCAGGTCCTTCTCCAAAATTGGACTCTTGGCATCCATATCATGATACAATTGTTCCTATTTTTTTTTAGTCCGTTATATCGGCTCTGAAAAGTGCAAAGCGTAAGAACAATTATTATCGATTGAATAATTGTATCAGGGCCAAGAAAAAGGGATCGTTTTCCTTTCGAGATATCGTTAAAGTTGGAGACACGAAAAATATTTCTGTTTCTGCCAAAAAGCGAACGCAAATTATTGTCAGTTTCACTTGCATCGAATGGTGACCCAATTGCGTACTTTACTTCACGTTGAAAGTTCATAAATATTTATCGTGATTCAGAGTTTCGTAGGCACAAAATTATTCCACTATCTCAGAATATATTTTCGCAATGGGAAACTATTTCCAAAAACCAACTCTGGACTTGTCTCGAGAGAAGACATCGCGGAAGGTTTAATTCAACGTCTCGAGAGAACCAGCGGACACATCTGAGACCGCGTGTCGGAAACTCTGCAAGTTTCCTCAATGCCACCGCCAGCGGTTCGGATCGAGCCTGGATTCCTCTTAGATTTCTCCAACATCTTTCCAACGCTCTGCAGCGGAAGTTGTTTACATGACCGTTACTCAGATCCTATAGTTAAGCATAAATCTCACGGACTTCCAATGAACTTTCAATCAAGCTCCTTCGAAGATATTGGTAATCGGTATTACAATCGTTACAGATAATTTTCTACAACGTTCCATGGCTTGATCAACACTATCAATCGGTATTTTCAGCTTGCGACGAACGCCCACTGGTAAAATGATATTTTAAAATTCCATAGAATTTAAATAGTGGGAAAAGATATGCAGAAACGAATTTTCGGGTCGACAACTTTGTTTCCTCTGGCCAAGGGACATCTTGAGCTCATTTGTTCAAACAAAAAAGGCGTAACTCGTCTTATTTCATGACAACAATCACAAGGAATAAATATGCTGTAATCTGAGGAGTCGATGGAGTTTCAAGAATTTGTCTGATTTCCTCGAGACCGATGAGAAAATATATTTCAGTAGATAAGTCCGTATCAGATCAGACGATGCATGTGTTTGTTTCTCATATGTTTAAACAAAAAAGGGGTAACTCGTGAGGCTTATTTCATGCCATCAATCATAAGAAATAAATATACTGTGATTTAAAAAGTCGATGGAGTTTTAAGAATTTCTCTGATTTTCTGGAGACCAAGGAAAAAAAAATCAGTAGATAAGTCCGTATCAGGTCAGACGATGCATGCGTTTTGTTTCTGATAGCTGATCGTATACCAGGGGCATATTTCCATGCACTTGGAACCAACACATACAAACACATCCAGTAAGCAATCGTCTAATAATGTCCTTACCTATTTTTCGGGTAACATGTATTTTTTAATAATAAAAAAAGTTTTCTGGCATCGATAACTTTATGAATCTAACACATGTGTATTTTAATTACGTTATTATCAATATTCTTGTGCCATAAGACGAAAAGAGGTTCGACTTCATATGAATTAGCTTCTAAAAGTGTAGCCGATGCAGGATTCGATTCTCGGTGGGCGATGCAAATGAAATTGTGAAATTGGTTCGGAGAAGATTTATCCGTTCGAACGGGCGGGCGACAGAGTTGCCCACGAATAAGAAGAGGAGCGTCGTCTGTTAAGAGAGGTGGGCCATAGTGATACTCGCTAAGAGAGTTTGGGTTGGCTTCAACGACATTTTGGCCCCTGGAAAATATGATAGTGTGGTCTCTCTCTCTCGCTTTCTATTCGCTTCAGGAGAGAGGACGACGTGTCATGACGAATGGCTTGCCGCACGTTTCCACTTTTGGTATTTTGCGGTTAACTCGCGGATTGGTTATATTTTTAAAAGAGGAAAAGAGGGCGAAGCGTCGAGTGATGATAGTCGTAGCCATGAGATTCTCTACAACGTATTGTGGAACGGCGTATAACTATAGAAAAAAAATAGCAGAGAGAGAGAGAGAGAGAGAGAGAGAGAGAGAGAAGAAAGGTTACAGTTTTGCGGGGGTGTTTGGCCCAGGTTCACGTTATTTCCCTCCCTTGGCTGCATCATGAAGCGAGCCTGCAGCACGGTCATAATTCATCCGTCCTCACAATTTTTTATGTCCTTTTATACTCTCTCTTTTCTCTCCTTCGGTGGATTCATCGTCGGCAAAGAAGAATCGCACGCAATCGTATAAACCGCCTTCTCACTTTTCCCAAAGAGAAAACACGTAGCATCAGCACATAGCGAAGCTATAACTTGAGAGAAAAAGGAAGAATGGTAGGAGGCGGAAATTCGCCGCGGCGAATGACCGCACACGCGTCCGGAAAACCTCTCTCTTTCTCGCAGTCCAGCATTCTTTACGACGCAGTAAGGCCTCTTATGGTCTTTCAGTGTCAGCTAGGGTAGAAAATAAGGTCAAAGTCTGCTTTCCATATAGCATATACAAAATTATTATTCAAGCTCGCCACCGCACCACCGATATTTTTTTCTTTACTGTGCGGCCACTAGTGCACGAGAGGCTTCTCATTTGTTGAAATGTCCTCTCTCCTTTTAGTGCCTCCCATCGATCGCGATCTCACTGAGTTGCACTCGGCAAACGAGCGACATTATCGTGGGATTTCAATTAGTCTCGCTGTCTCCTCTCTCTCACAGGACCAATTGCTCGCGACTATTCCACCGTGTTCTCGCCCAGCTTTCCCCTTTCTAACCATCTTTTCTACATATTATATACCCTCACACTTTGCTCCTTCTACATCACTATATCGTCACTTGACCCTTTGTGGTACACCTACCACACTGGCGTGTTCTCTTCGACCCCCATTTCGCTCTCTGTGCGTCCCACCCACAAAGCGCTCCTAGAGCCAGGATTAGAACAATCCTATATTAGTTTCTGGGCGACATGTGAACACGACAGCACAGTAATTTGTGTTCTCAAGAAGTTCATGTAGCTGCCTGATTTCGTTAATTAAGTGGATGATTTGTTTCAACCGTTAATCAGGTCAGTGGGATAAAGAGAGTACGAAGGGAAAATATCAAACGCACGAACTTTTCCTTAATTCCTAACAAAAAAATTTCAAATTAAAGTTTCACTATTCCATTAGTGAGAAAATTGATTGAGTGCTGGAGAGTACAATTTACACTAGCTACAGGAGATCGGTGAATTCAATTCAAGGAGGCTGGCTACATACGACAATATGATAGCAATTTAATAAAATTTCGTGATAATACTCTTTAATATTAAATACGATGACACCATTTTTTTCCAATTTTTCGTCTACATAGTTATCGAATAATTTGAGTTTACAATATGCAAAAGATATAACTATAGATATATCTGAATCCTATGCTGATGCATGTGAACTCTAGTGTTCAATAACTCGAAAACGATGTAGAAAAAAAAATTCCAAAAATTTTTTATATTCATATTTAATACTGAAGAGTACGCTCGCCAAATGTCATCAAATTCTAATGGTTTTGAAGTTTCACCACATTGTTGTGTGTACATACGACAAAATGATAAGAATTTAATAAAAATTGGTGATAATATTCTTTAGCATCGAATACGATGATACAATTTTTTTCACATTTTTCGACTACATAGTTGTTGAATAATTTGAGTTTACAATATGCAAAAGATATGGCTATTTGAATCCTCTGCTTGTACATGTAAATTCTAGTGTTCAATAGCTCGAAAACTATGTAGAAAAAAAATCTCAAAAAATGTGTATATTCATATGTAATACTAAAGAGTATTATCACCAAATTTCATAAAATTCTAATCATTTGGAATCTTCCTATGCTTTTAACATGTTAACATAGTTGAATGTAGCCGCTCTCCCTAATTATTGTTTATCGAATGAGGATTAAAATGTTGCTATGGTAGCAGGTCGTAATTTAAAAAACTCATGGTCCGATGCATTCTGTTGAGTGTTTACAATAGAAACAGCGATTGGGGATATGTAGTCGGTACAGAGAAGGAGAAGCGAGGAGTTAAATGCATAAGACAGCAGCGTCAGAGATATATAGTTAACTGTGAGAATTTTCGGGTAAATTACGCCGCAACCGGAGTGTAATTTGTTTTTGTCGTTTGGTAGTTTGTCCGGTCGATTTTATATTTGGTCACTTTTCCATTCTATTCTGACGGAGCTGAGTCGTCGTTTGTGCATGCCTGTGTATACACAGTTGCTGCTCGTTGCCCGAACTCGCAACTCTTGCGACGCTTTCGTGAAATACGTCTTCATTTACGCCGTCATAACTTTTTAATGGCCGTCGGCGTCGGCGATGAGAGGGAAAGAGCGCAAGCCAGAGAAAGAGAAGAACAACGATGTAGACTGTATCTGGAGCACTCGAGAGGAAAACACTCCTCGTTCGCGCCTCTGACCGCACATTCTCTCACTATTCTGTACAGACCAAAACATCATCAGATATGATAAGAAACTATAGCAACCATAGAAGGTTAATGGAAGACGGGAATGAGAGTTTCCCGATGGAAATCAGAAATCGATAAGCGTCATATCTCTGCTGAGATACGATATTGATGGAAATAATAATGCACTACTCCCGGCTACAGGGACAAGATAAGCATGCCCTCAATATATATTCGATACAACTATATTTCCCAAATCGTCGTCCAATTTTTTTTTCCACCAAAATCGGTTCATTACGTTATTAGAAAAAAAAGAATGTATTATGACCGCTGTGAGCCTGAAGTTTGCATCGACAGAAGGCCACGAAATGAAAAAAAAAATGATTACCCACTTTTTTTTCGATTTTTTTTAGCACTGCATAGGGAGAGGTGGCCTCCATCATCTACAGCCGTTTTTGGATCCAGAACAACTCACAGTCGAACAGAACGTGCTTATGTATAAGATTTTATAGGGAAAAAAAGGCTGGGAGAAAAATGAAAACGTGCTAGAGGCCAGAACTCTCCAGCATTGCATACCGTAAGATGGTCTTCATCATCTACAACAGTTTTCGGAGTCAAAGCTTTCCACAGTCGAAGAAAATCCCACTATTCGATAAAATTTTGATTCATGACAAATCTCAAAAATCTTTCATCTTTCCTCAATTTGATTGATGGAAGGACTAAGAAATGCTGAAGAAACATACAACCGCACGCGTATACAGGCATCTGTCAAAATAACAGCGGGGCTGCGACGGTGAACCTGGCGTCGGGACTTGAAGCGCCGGACCAACCAATCACAGAACGAATAGAATGGCAACAATTACAATCAAAGTATATAGTGACCCATGGATTTTTTATTAGGCGACGAATGGATTCGTAAAATGAAAAAGTGACAACTCATTTTTTTTTTTTTCATTTCGTGGCATTGCGTCGATGCAACCTTTAAGCTCGTATGACCGCCTGGAATATGGCACGGAAGGTCCTTGTCCCATCAGGATCCCGATTCTCTTCCCCCGGTATGTTCTAGGAAATAAATTCAATACCAAAGTTTTTCTCGTATTTGGCACAGTTCGTTTTTATCCGGATAATGATTTTCATGAACATTGTCTCTTTTAATTTATTTTGCCACGGGCTTAATCATATTGGAGAAAATTTTGATAAAGCACTTTATTGTGAGGCACTTAAATCTCAGCATGTTCCACATAGTTCGCTCCAAACGGCCAGATTTGATGACCAGACGTCGCGTCGTTCTGACCACCAAGTTTATCATTATCTTTTCACGATAATATCGATAATCAACAGCGACGGGTGTCTGTCGTCAGGCTGGCGTTAAGGTCGGACTATAATATCGACATTACGTGCCATTATGGAAACCCGATACCTTATAGTTTGGAAGCATGAATATCGTGTGCTTCAACGGTTAACACGTTCGATCCCTTAGACGACGACTAGACAATTTCCATTTAATTGCCATCAAGAAGCTGAGAACCTGTTATCAAAACAGAATATAATCAATACCTAATTCCACTGTTTTCAACAATCGTTTTATTCCTCACTAGACGAGACACTACCCAACGATAATCAAAGATAAATGTTCACGAGGTTCAGGTGCGAAATGATGAAAATTCTAACGCACCACGATTAAGAATCCCACGGTAATAAAATCGAGATTCCCAAAAGAGCCCGAAATGTTTGATTCTTTGTTTTCTACATTTGGAAAATCATTTTTTTGGAAATTCTCCTCCGCGAATAAATTCAATGGTCGGGATAATATGGACATGAGTGCTGTCTATTATTTCGATCATTATAGTCGATCAAAGCGGATGAACGGCTGTCCAGGAAGAGGAGAGAGTGCTCCGGGTTTATTAATCATCGTCTCTACCTCACAATCCCCAATACACTCCATATAATGTAAAGTATCGACATTTTTTTTTTCATTCGATTCATCTGCTCACAGTTTGAAACAACGAAATTCATTCGGAGTAGGATTACGTAACTTTATCCGTTGTAGTATCCGTCTACGAGATTTGCAATGATTCAGCAGATAATAGCCGGTGCAACGGCCATTGAATAATTCTTCGACTTTTCATCCATTGGAAAATCCTCCTTGTCTACAGAAATACTCGAAACGATCCTGTTTCCCAATCGACCTGTCTGGTTAGGGCTACCTGATTGAAGGCTTGTGTCTTCCTATAAACACCACACTGGTGTTAAATTGCACCCACGGAAATGTCAAGTGCAACAGGTTTTCAAAATTCGTTTCTCCAACTTGGCAATTTTCCGACAATGAAATTTCATTTTTCAATTATCGAAATATTGATCTTAGCCCCTCCGCAGCAAAATGTATAACATGCTAATTTTGCACCAGGAGATTTATGTTTCGGTATAAACGAGTGCACCGAGGATCATGCACTTGGAAGACAAACCAAAATACATACACGCAGATGTCATATCGAAAGACGAATCGAGGAAAGTGCATTCTTAACCCGTAGACACCAGACTGGTGCAAATTTGCACCGAAGAAAATTTCAAGTGTAACAGGTTTTCGAAATTCCTTCCTTCAATTTAGCCATTTTTCGACGATGAAATTCCATTTTTTAAGTTTTCAAATCATCGCAATCGATTACTCAGGATATTTCACCCCCAAAAACTATGGTTCCAAGATTAATTTCATGCATTCATCGAAGAAATACAAAGTTGTGGAAAGTCAAAGTGCAAATTCGCATCAGTGTGGAGAGTGCGTGAGCTCGAAGGGAATGTAGTGTCTACGGGTCAATGCTAAGCCATATTTTGCTTGTTCTAAGACCAAAAGAAAATGGAGGCCGGATAACAAAACCCCATTGTTGTTGTAATAGAATGTTTTTCCTGGCTCAGCAAATTATTTCACCTGGGACGATTGAAATATAAGGAATTTAGTGTCGAGTAGAGTTGTGGTTAGAAAGCCCAGCAAACGGAATACTCAATTTACTCAATTACATGGATACTTGGGATGGAAATTAAGAGGGTTTAGAACGAGAGTTTAATGGTTGTTGGAAAATAAAATAGGATAATTAAAATTCTTGTTGAGTGCGAGAGAATCGGTAGCCCACAAGCTCTGTATTTTCTTAAGTGGCGTGAGCATATACTGCATCGTATTGCATATTTTCTGTTTCTTCTAAACTTCTCGCCACGCTAAAAGTCGAAAGCGCCTTTGACAAATGGTTTTCTCGCGAAGGTCTCGTTGTAGTTCGTTTCACGAATGGTTCATATATAGCAAAAAGATGGTGATGGAGATAGACAGAAAGAGAGAGAGAGAGAGAGAGAGAGAGAGAGAGAGAAAGTGCGACGCAAGAGGGCCATTGTAGCGACGAATGGGCGTCGTAAAGAGTTTAACAACGCGGCCGCGATGGTGGCTAGCCCAGGCCATCAGCTCTAGACTATGGAGCGAGAACAGAAAGGAAAGTTTCACCCAAAACCCTTACGGAATCGTTAACTGCGCGTATTTTAGAGCGGTTATAAAGACGATGGAGTAGGTCCCGTGGAATTGGAATCACGGAGAGAAAAATAGATGGAGTGAAAGCAGCAGGCCTCCCGTGAACCGAGGCCGAGAGAGAAAGAAGGAGACAGCGAGGAAAAGAGAGAAAGCATTCAGAAGAGGCATTAAAAAAGATCCTGTGGAAAGGAGGGCCTAAGAAAAAATGTATGCAAGCTCCGGAAGCTTCAGTTGTCCTTTCGAAAGACTTGAGATTCGTGATGGGTGGCACAGTCACAAGTTGCCAAGAAAGAAAAGCTTTCCCAGAGCCAGGCGAGCTTTACTCGAATCAACGCTCGGAAAGGGTTCTTTAAAAAATACACCGTTTTCTACGAGAAAAAAGTTAGCCTTGCGATAATCGCACGGAATGTACTTTTAATACATAGAGTAATAGCGAATGGTCTGTATGATAGCATACACGAAGCTATGCATAGCGAAAAGGTCTCGGTTGATAATAAAACGAATATTTATCCAGATGGATGAACCCCGGGAGGATTTAACCTACGGGCGAAGCTGTCCTCGGTAGATAACTACGACGACGCAACCTGTGCACTGGTGCACAGGCAAGGAGAGCGAGAGAGCCAGAGAGAGAATGCCAGAGTAAAAGAGAGCAAATGCGAAGAGGGGATACACACAGACACATTCGTATTACTTAACTCGACGATAAACTCACCCCCGAGACCTGTAAACCCCCGAACGTCGTCGGTGGCACAGAGCGACGAAATCCCGTAACCCTCTTGTACATGCAGCTGAACTTGCAAGTTTTCCTATACATCTTTCCCTCATAAATAGTCAACGTGACCGCCTCCCTCAACTTTTCATTGCAATTATGTCTTCGGAAGAGATCAACTTTATCGATGCCTCGTTTTTGCAATCTAAATGTCCGTTTTCCTCTTCGTGCATTAAATTTACTTCCTTCCCTTTAAGGTCTAACCTCACCTCGACTTTTCGAAATTAAAATTCTCCGCCGTCGTTTGATTAATCAAAAAAAGGCTCCGCCACAGCGGACGCAAAAAAATGGCAAAAATAAGCTGACGGTGTTTTTTTTTTTTTTTTTTATTGATCAAACTGTGTCGAAAATATTCAATTTCGAAAATTGCAGCGATATCTTTCGCATTTACGGTGCCGAGATAGCGACTGATCACTCACCTTAATATTAAATAAATCGCACCACGTCAGCATTGTGGAGTTTCAAAGTCTCACGATAGAGACGTCTCCGGCAGTAGAAACGTTCAGGCATTAGTCAGACGTGCGGGGATAATGCATTCTGTACGAACGGAAGCCGCAACACTTTTTTCACAGTAGTAAGAATTCTACCTTCGCGTACTCGGTGCTGTGAGCTTGAGTATTAATCCCATGATTGATGCACAGTAAGCTAAACGATCCCAGCATCCAGTTATCCTTCTGCATCGATGCCTCTGGAAAGTAGAGATTTATGTCACATAATTACATGGCCTGCACAAAATAATATCACGACACGTGTGCAATGAGCTCGAGGTTCTTGACGCATGCACGGACTACAATTTTTAAAAAGTTTCTGGGAGGGCCATTCCTTGCTCGAGTGCCTGCAACGACGTCACACGTATATTAAACTTAATTCTAGTATCCTCGTAGCTCGTAGCTCGAGAGCTGCACAAATATTTATGCAGACGATAATATTTTTAGTAGAAATAACAAAAAATTCAGAGAGCCTGTCTGCCGATTGCGATGCATTGAAAAATAATCGAGTTCAACTAGTGGATGGAATTTTTAGTGTCCCGCAAAAAGTTCGTGGGTGGCAGGCAACATTGTCAAGCTTTTGTAAACGCTAACGCGGGCTTGTATTCTAGTTCGCTGAAGCTGGGCTGGTTCTCGTTTTGTTTTCCGGCGATACTGGGCCTGCCAGTCGATGGTATTTCTATATTGTACAGGTATACAAATAAGCAAAATGCGTATTGGTGGGTTACAAATACAATATACGTAACCGTTTGATTAGTGGCTCTTCATGTCTCTCTGCATACAGTGTGAGAGCTCTGCGGTGCTCCACTGAGCATTTGGAGTCTCTCTCTCTAGCTTGCTCCGCCAGTGAATCTATTTATTTCTTTCTCTGTATAGAGCAACGTTGGACCCGTTCATTTGGCGACTTAATTGGACACTGGTATCGCATTCGAACGGGCCCTTTGGCTACATCGAACCCTCGCTTATGCCCCAGTGTGCAGCATCCCTTCCCGGAGGTTATGTGCTCTATATGTTTTTGCATTCTATGCGAGGAAATAAAGAAAAAACAGAAAAACAAGTGAAGCACAAACAGAGAAAAACAAGAACGTTGGGTTTACAACGTTTCATCGGTAGGGGAATGAGTGAGATCGTTACTATAACGCTCACTCGACGAGAGTTGCACAAGAGCGCAACTTTTTTTTGTACTTTAACAAGAAGGCACAAAACCCTCGTACAAATGTATGAGCACACGAGGCTGTTTATTGGTAAGAAACAAAAAGGCGTAAACAAGCAGAGTTAACAAGTAAAACCATGTGGGCACGTGCCTTTTATTTCACTATCAATCGATAGTGAATGTGGGCGAATGTGGAAGGGGCTCTCACTCGTTGTTGCCAGTGATTCGAACCTGTATTTTATCAATTTACGCTGAGAGAAGGGGCAGGAAAAAAATGGGTTTTCCATGTGCGCTACGTCGAAAGAGAAAGAGAGAAGGGGCGACAGAGAGAGAGAGAGAGAGAGAGAGAGAGAGAGTGAGAGCAGAGATGGAGTGTGGAAAAAAGTTTCACATATGGGAGAGAGTTTTGAAAGTATACAGACAAGAGAAAGAGAGATAGAGGTGGATTCGGCTAACGAGTGCTCAATTGTAAATAACCAGTTGTATAGGGCAGTCAGAGCCATCCAAACTGGCGCCGACGATCGATTGACCGTTACCCGAATTCCAACTACGACGTGTAAAACCAAAAAAATATATGCATTATACATCGTTCTGTGTAGTATGTGTTCTACTTGCTGTCGCGCAGTACCGGACATTTGGCACCAGGGACTCATTATTTTATTCTATTTTTTTCCATCCCCAAACGCTATTAATTCTTTCCTGTCGTATTCAACAATGTCAGTGTAGCTTGATCGATGTAGGCACCGGATATTCCGAATTCAGTGAAAATATACGAGCGAGCAGCTATTTTTGTTTTTAATGCTGACGGGTTACGATATTTCATCCGAGACTCTTGTCAATTTTAATGCAGAGGCTGAAAGGCCTCTTGAATTTCTAAGAGACCGAGATTTCGTTGCATCCTAATGGCTCTCGAAAAAATTTCGTTCTAAAAAAAAAGGAGTCGAAATTCATTTTCCTCCAAATTTTTATATATTTTTGTTGACAACATATATTTTTTTTTTTCAATTTTCTGACATTTGTCAGAGTACTCACGAGTGAGAGCTCTCGTGCATTAGTATCGAGAGCATTTGTGCAGCTTGCATCAAAATGGAGTGTGCAGTAGTGCTGGTGCTAAGTACGTACTGTGTGAGTATGCTAAAGCTGTAGTGAGGCTTGCGGTCACGTGTGTGTTGGTAAAACGAAAAGCTCGACGCTTGCACCTGAGACACGAGAGGATGTTTATGTATATATATATATATATATATATATATATTACGTAAATGTAGGTATGTATGTGGATACGGGGAAAGGGCCTCGTTACTTGCGTAATGGACGGATGCTCCACAGCCTAGTCGTGATGTACGAGACGCGGAGGACGCGAGGAGGTCCTCGCAAGCATCATTCTATCGTTCGCTATACAGACATCTATATATTCGTATACAAACACGCATACATCGATATGTATATACTATTCCGAGAGTGAGAAAACGAAAGGGCATTACGCTTAGCTAAATTTCTATCTTGGATGAGGCGAGTTACTTCCTTATGGAACGGAGCTGTCAATAGACGTATGAAGTGTGTGTATATTCCATTACGAAGCTTCCCCTAGGAACATCAACATTGTCAACCGCGTATGTCCTACCTATAAATGCTACGACCAGTCAGACATATATAGTTACAACCTCCATCTATATATTGCATCTCTATCCTGTGTCCCAACTCTCCGCCAATGCGCGCCGGTTCATTAGAGGAACGTGCGACCGACGCTAATGCGACATCAATTATGCGCCAATAACATAACAATACATAACACGTTCGCATTGCTTGCATAACAATGAGCCGGCATATCCGTCTCGTATTGTACTTCCACCGGTCAAAGACTCATATTTCTATATATCTGTACTTTTTCTCCCCCCCCCCCCCCCCCCCACTCTCTCTCTCTCTCTCGCTCAGGCTTTCTCCCTCGAGCACACTCATGTTACTCTCATTTTGCTTATGATTACCATTCACCCTAATTCGCTCTGTAATTCCGTAGTTGCATTTAATTATTAATGACTAATATGTGTAAATGCGCCACTCCCGACGATAATACGTGTACCCGACTGCGCGTACAATATTGCCAGTGCGTTACCGATTCTCCCAATTACAGACGCTTACACGAGCTTTCGGATCGACGATTCTCTTACGCCTGGCCAAACATCACTGGATCATGGATCCTGGTCTCAAGGCATGCCACTCGGCCAATCGTACGCTTTTTTATACACAATCACGTAGAGTGTTCAATATTTATTCATTTTTGTTTGTTATTGATTGGTCAACAAGAACCAGATCCAGGACGCGATCCATATACTTGTGAACAATATTTGCTCGTTACCCGGCGTATCACTCAATTATAGATTTTCACGATCAAATTTAATCATCCGGTTACGTTGTCGAACTCTATCAACGCGAAAATCCAAAGAATTCTCGGTCCTTCGAGATTATCACAAGAAAACTCATCGTTTTTTTGACGTTTTTCCCAAAAAACAATTGTCTGGGCTTGCTCCATCGAAATAACGACAGAAATAATAGGCAGGCATGAAAATTGTTGAATTGTGCGAGACATTCTCGACGGATTACGTCGATAGGATTAAACATTAATTTGTAGACCGAATTAGAGATAATACATCGCATTGTTGTAATGAAAAATGAGAAAGAGCAGTTTCGTGTGGTGGTGATTTTAAAACGCGGGAGGATTCGAAGGACATTTGATACGCGGAGATAACATTCACGTGAAATTGTTTTTCCGTGTTCACTATCGGTGCGATCAATGCTCGCTGTTATTAAATTAAATCGGTAATCTGATGGTGATAATATAGTGGCAGTGTTTATATATGTATATCGAGATAAATTTATGTATAAAATGTGAGAGTAATGGAGAGAGAGGTATATGGGAAATATACACAGGTTAGTCGGTGTTGTACTCGTTCTGTGTAAACATGCACGATTGCACACGCCCAGGGATTGGAGAAGTATCTAGGTTTTCACATTCATGTCTCTCGTATCATATCGCATGCTGGCCCTCCCCTTTCTCCTCATTCAGACTCGATATGTGTTATTCGTGTTAACCAGCGAGAAATGGGAAATACAAACGTTGCGCGACCGTTTCATTTATTGGCAAACGCTTTGGTCGAAAGATTCGTGTATACAAACTCGTATGTCTATATCGCTCACGAGGAACAATTTACAATTGTTCCTATTAGCCATATATTTTCTGGATAAAGATTCAAAAAATATTGCTTTTCCAAACAGAGTCATATTCCATCATTGCTACTAACAGAGTGAAGAGGGTCAATCAATAAATTATAATTTTTTGCTCTAGAAAAGTGGAACAAGACTTCGCGAGCTGCATTAATGAGAATTTATTCCAATATATTTATTGGCTGTTGTCTGCTGATAAGAATAGATCGAAAGGTCGATCGCGTTCTCTCGTACGAATGGCGAGTACTCGAAAAGGGTCATTGCGGTATTAGTCGGAACTCGGCCAACATTTATTATGCATGGAATGTTTCTGTCAAATAGCCCTAACCGCGAACTTTCGCTAAAAGGACAAGGGAGACAAAGAGGGCTACGTGAGTGAGCACTCGTTAGCTCTACGGTTTAGTACATACACTGATTTGTGCTAGGAAAGCTCTCGGAGTTTGCGGTACGTGTACTATATCCAGTACGAGACACACTCGACGTTTGCAGTGTGGTATAGACTTGCCTCGTTTCTAACCGACATATAGAAACCGTGCCCACGCTGTGCTCTGCGGTCGTGATTCGATGCCCACATTCAGTCGTCCAGTTTTCGTTTGCTTTGGAAATGACCCAAGCACTTGCCGAGGATATGTAGGTATCCATACCATCCTCTTCCTTGTCCCTTTCTCGCTCTCTCTCTCTCTCTCTCTCTCTCTCTCTCTCTCTCTCCCTCTCAGTCTCTCAAGGTCCGTGAACCGTAAAGGCAAACTGTTCATCCCCCAAGCATCACACCCTTCGCTGGACACAGGCACGAGGTTGCTGACTCTCAAACTGGTCGAATACTTCGGTGCATCTTCGCTCCAACTTCGCACGAGACAGCAATGCTCCCAGTGCGTTAAACTCTCTTTGAAATTCTATGGAGAATCGGAACGCACTTGCTCTGCATTTTATTGAATTAACAATAAACACACTGAAAATGGAATTTTCTTAGAAAACGTCATTATTTTGTTGAATACAGTGAACTAAATATTTTTTGATAATTTCAGAATTTTCGTTATTTGGACAATATTTTCCATTTGTAACAAAACTGTTGGCAACATTTACGATTCGGATGACAAAAATATTTCGTGCTGCAATGACAACATTTTTGTGTTAAAAAAAAAAAAAACGTTTAGTCGAACGTATCGAATCAAACGTCGATCTTTTCCAACAAAATTTTCTTTTCATTCCCCTGGAATTTCTTTCAAATTAACAAGCACGGTCATAGTGTTCGATTGGTGAACGAGCTCGCAACCGATGAATGCAGATCTTGGAGAATTGTCAAGCAAAGGGTACGGCGTCCACGATTGAGTAAGAGGACGAGCGAATTATGATGGAAATGGGAGACATAATCGGAAATGTAAGGACATTGGGACAGCACGAATGCGTAGGTAGAGACGGCGAGGGAGTTGCTGGTTCGGCAAACGATTTACGTGTGCGTGTGGGTGTGTGGGTGCGTGTTGGTGGCTTGTGTCGTTTTGTGTGAAGCGGGAGATGGGCAAGAGGGGGGGAGGGGACGCGTGGGTGAAAGAGAAGTACCCTGACAAGAGCGGGAAAGTTCGAGGGCTCGTTGGTAGGGGGTTGGAAAGCTGAGCAGTGTGGTGAGGCAGGGAGTGGGAAGGGAGAATGAAGCAGAGAGGAAGTGAGATAGAACGGGTGTACTGAACGAGGGTTGTTATTGCAGATTGCGTGCAGTGAGGGTCGAGTGCACTCTCGGCAATGATAGAGTACAAGAGAGAAAGAAAGACAAAGAGAAAAAGGAGGAAGCGAGAGAGAGAGAGAGAGAGAGAGAGAGAGAGAGAGAGAGAGAGAGAAGGTGAAAAAGCCAAAACGAGAGAGTAAACTGCAGGCTGACCGAGGCCACAAGCAGGAATGTGTAGTGGAGAGCATAGCTCGCGCCGCGCGGCCGATGCACAGCCTCTCAATAACGAAAATCTATACGCTTTCATTTGTCCATTCGGCACGACTTTATTTGCGAATCGGTGAAGAGTTCGGTGCGCAACCGAATGCGGCGAGGCTTTTGCCATGAGAGCAAGAGAAAGAGAGAAGGCCACAGGGAATTGTGTGGATGCTGACGAGGTAGGTGGTTCATGGTGGCAGAGGGTAAGGGATGAAGCAAAAAAGGGGTTGCCCAAACCACTATACATCTACATATAATATACATATACATAGTACACTCCAGAATCCCTTATTTTTCCCATCCTCTTTTACCTCTTGGGTTACCTACTGTGCGAGGGCGCGAGGCCGACGAGCGCGTTCAAATCGAAAACTCTCTATACATACGAGCATCCCTTTTCCTCTTACGGACCAAGAGCGTCGCATCGTCGACGATCGAATGGCTTCTCACAAAACCGAGCAAGGATTCACCGAATTGCCTATGCACCTTATACTTATAGATATACACACACATACACATAAATATAAGTATATGCACATTGAATGGAAATAGTGATATTATATATATATATATATATATATATAGATATATAATATCACCCTTCACAATTCTCTTCCTCTCTCTTTCATTTTTCTACAGATATTTTTCCTATAAAATCACCCTCTTCCCTCCATTCTATAATATTCTCCACCGGGAACACGATTTTTAATATAGCCTTCGGTGCTAGGGTTTGGGGAACGGGGCTGATTGCGAATTTCATGCTCGGCCTGCCATAGGGACCGAGATTTTCGACGATGCGCGCTTAGCGGCTAGTACGTATAACACGCGTCCTTTTACACTTTTCTTACATACACAGGCATCCTGAAAATCCTCTCAATTGTGTCAGCTATTTTTATTATTTTCTCATACTTAGCTGTACAAAAGCAATGAGGATCCAATATTTTGCATATCGAAATTTTGTTATAGGTAAAGTTTTGCGGCGTGTGTATACTATATTTTCGAGTGCACGTTGTTTTTTGCTGTACACATACACTGGGTCTTTTAGGGAACAGCAGTCGGGTTCACAAAACTTTCTGGGCTTCCAAAAAATCTGAAAAAATTCTCGGTTACTCATTATAGCGTCTACTACATGGTTCAGCAGCTGTCTAATTCGGAAATGCAAAACCGTTGTTAATAAAAATTGGATAATCATCTAAAAAGCGGAAAAAAATGGAATTTTGTTATTTTGACTGTTCCTTTAAAGACCCAGAATATACACGCCGGGTTGATTATTCCATTATCGATTTATTATCATTCGAAAATGCAGCCGGGTAACTGGAGTGTGAAACGGTGATTGTTAGACTGCGGTTGTCAGTATTTGGAAAAAAAATTGGCTCCAGTTGGGAAAATTGAGCCAAAGGGAGTCTCACTGTGTTTAAAATTCGAGAACAAGTGTTAATAATTAAAAAATGCATAATTCGAGTACAACTATTTGATTTAATGAATCACGAGATTTTCGAGCGAATGCACAATTCGCTTAAGCGACGTCAACCGCGCGTGTGGCATACGCTCAATTTGTCGCGAGAATGAGTACGATATACATATAAATAGATAGAGAGAGAGAGAGAGAGAGAGAGAGAGAGAGAGAGAGAGAGAGAGAGAGGTTGGGAGAATAGATTTGTAAGAGTGGGGAAAACGCGTTTGTGTGGCAAACGATTTCGGAACAAAATTCAATCGTCCTTGAAAGCCGCAGCGACTTTGCTGATTTATTAAATCATCCTTTTAACGATACTCTTGCAAACGATTCGATGGATAAATGTATATGGTTGTGTATATACGAGAACGAGAGATCGTTCCGGGGATTCATTGGGACGAATGAATCGGGAGCTATATCTCGACTGACTACGCAATCGTCCACGCGACAATCGAATCGTTAGTAGAAAGCCCCTCTCCTCGTTGCACCTCATACCCTTCTTCATCGTTAATGAACTTCGCTCTCGCGGGCTTTACGTCCGACGCCCCCATAGTGTTTTATTTAATAGGAGACTGGGTTATACACGTGCGGGAGAAGGGTTGCTCTCTCCTTCTCTCTCTCTCTCTCTCTCTGGCTCTCTCCCTCCTCGTGCAAATTGTGCTTTGTAACAAAACAACAACAGCGCGGGGAGTTTGCACAGGATGAGGAGGCGGGATATACCAACCCGCAAAGAGTGCAGCCTGAAACAGCAGCAGCATTGTGGTGTAACGTAAAGTCGGATTATTGAACCCCGCACATATATGCGATTTCTCTTGGTGTGCATTCAAAGCACAAGAAAAAAAAAAACAACAACAACAACGACAGGAAAAAAATAGCCGACGTAATTAATGAAGTAACTAATGGGTACGTTGCAGAGCGAGTGGGTGAAGCTTGTGGCGTGCTCTTTTTTTTTCGAGAATTAAAAGCACCGTAGCGAGAATTTTTCTTCGTCGTCAAGTCAACTGACGATCTCACGAGCACGTGCAAACCGCAAAATCCGCCATTTTCCCGTCGTCTATTATATGGAGGGTCATTAATACATAATTAATGACCCTCTGAGCTTGTGGAGATTACAGTCTCAAAGAGTCACGCTTAGTTGTACTAAAAAAATGTCCTCCTCGATAAAAATCAAGCATTTTCAATTGATACGTACATCGTGAATGGCATGGAGTCGAATAAGGGAATGTCGATCCGAAAAACGTCGTATTTTGTTTTCTTTTCGTTTATCAGATTTATCCAGCAGCCCATACATTGTACGAGTCTCATTCAAATACGCGGGGCATCAAGTAACTCTTTATAAACATTGGCGGTATATATAAATCTCGTATTGGTCGTAGTATTTGATCATCGTTCGTTCTCAATGTTCTCTCTTTCTGGCGAGTCGATAAATTCAGATTTAGCGAGAAAACGGTGCGTGAAGCGGGTTCCATAGCCACCGAATCCTGTACACCCTCTCCCTCCGTATGCCTTCTCCTCTGCTCCCTTTACACCACGCGAGCTAAAACTCGTTCATCCACCGACCTACACTCGATCGCACAGCCATAGACGAGAGTCGTAATGGAGTACATGTGTGCAAAGAGGCAGTGTGCGAGCTAGGGCATATATTGGCCCATATCCACACACGTATATGTGTATCGATTGCTCGGAAATAAATGGGCGTAAAGCTCACGATTTTACTGAGATCGCATGAGGTATGGTGGGGCCTTTTTATTTAGGTGCTCATCGGAGTAGATGTATGAATGTGTATTCTGGCTATTTTGGCGTGTGCGGGTTCGCGAATGCCAGACCGGGACGGCTGCTAGCACCCTTTACTGCATTCTCTTCGGTTCTATCCGGTGTTTACGGCTGGAAGCATTAACAGAGAGAATCACATTATTGCAACGCACCCCCTCCAACTGGTTCCGCGCGTTCACCCCGGAGCGTTGTGTCGCGCCAGAATCGCCACAACCTCCGTTGCATCTCCTAGTTATACCGAATACATACATATAAACGTATTAAATACACTGCTTCATTTATCAGTGTATACATTATTGTTTATGTGTATTGTTAATATGTATATGTATGCGAGAAACAACGAAGCCAACAGTACACACCAGTGCGCGTGTTGCCGACTGAATGCAAACCCCTTTCTAGCTGCAAACCAATAAGGTCATTTTTCTCGTTTATAATCCAGCCCCAACTAACCCCCTTCCGCTGTTTCGTACTATCCAGTCTCTGGCTATACCGAGAGAGAGAGAGAGCCACAGAGCCAGAAAGAGAAGGCACAACTAAATCCCTGTATTCTAGTTTCCAGGGCAACTCTCGAATCCACACGAAAACCCCTCCCGAGTTAACGCCTAGTTAATAGTAAAGCCGCAACGTATATCGGAGGGCATTCGAACATTAAGGGATTATATAAGCCTCAATCCGACTACATCTCTCCAATAAGGCAATGCGCCCTGTTTCCACACATATATGAACGCCTCCGCCAAGCACCAAGCTCCTGGGTCATTTTGACACTGTACGACCTATCGAGAAACCAATTTCATGCCAAGGAAGCCACCGTCTCATTGCCCAGTCAGTATTCATACCATTTTCGACCACGGATCGGAACACATTCATTCGTTCGTAAGCATCGATCTTGAAATTGAGAAATTGATCAATTGTCCCCTGTGCAAACGCTTATGAGCCTGAAATTTGCATCGACGTAATGCCACGAAAAACAAAAAAATATGATTCGTCATTTTTTCACTTTACGAATCCATTCGTAAGATCCAAAAAGGGCAAAAGGCAAACCGAGGGAAAAAAAATTAGAAAAAAAAGTGACAAATGATTTTTTTTTATTTCGTGGCATTGCGTCGATGCAATATTCAGACTCATCAACACTCAGCACCATCAGCGTCCTTTTCCATGGAAAAAGACTTTGTTTTGGTTTCAGTAAATTATCCGCGATGTTCATTACGGACTTTTAAATCTTTACTCCTGCCCGAGTATCGGATAGAGCCACGGAAAAAATTGTTCTTTCATACTTAAATTTAGAAATGTATGAGCGCGTGGTTATCACCATTAGTGTTAGAGATGGTGTCCACCTCTAGATACGGCAGACACTCGGCTAGCGGGGCGGGAGAGCGAGAGAGAGCGGCGAGAGAGAGTGGTCGTGTAAGCTCGCCGAAGGTCCAGCTTGGCGGTCTCGGCTCAGAGCTTGCGGTCTGCTAATGTCGTTTTAAGCGTGGCACTTACCGCAGCGACAAATAATCATTAGGCAGAGTTGAGAAGCAGTTTGCGTGTGTTTTTCCTCATATATGTTGAGCGTAAGCACCGAAGCACTAAAGGACGAAAAGTGGCTCACAGGGGTGTGAGTACGAGAGGCGCGTCTGCCGCACTCGGGGCTACGAATTCCCTTCGCAACCTCAATCCCTTTTCTCTCGCGTGTTATTCCTCCCTCGCATATAAATATATATTTATTTAACTACTAGCGAAAAAACAAAATGGCGTAGGCCTTACAAGTTTTCGTCATAAATCCTGCAACTTGCGCCCTTATCACTCTCGCTATTTACTCTCTCGATTTTCTACACAGAAATGTACGGCGAGAGAGGAACGCGTTGGAGTAACCCAAACTCATGCAGGTATTCCAAGCAATGTCCTTAAGCTGGATTATCCCTTGAGAGGTAGACCTAAATATTTTAACGTTTTGCGTAAGTTTGGCGGCGGCGGCGGTGCCGGAGAGCCCGGCTGACGGTAAAATCATACCAGAGGTAATACGGAAGAAGATCCTCGATGCGTTCATCCTTCTCCGTCTATCTCCGTCTAATCTCTTAACGAGAAATTTTTTCATTCTGCTCGTACAAAAACGAACGAGGTCAAATTTTTAACCGCGATTGAAAATTATCCTCTGCACTTTTTCTTCCTTTCTTGGCACACCAGCTGTGCCATTTTACAACTTCTACGAAAAGCTTCGCCCCCCCCCCACCCCTCCCTCGTATGGTGAAACATTTTTTTGTCTCCTGGTAAAGAAAAAAAGACTTCGCGGGTATTCTTTGTATCGAGCCAATGAACCGGCATCGCAGAGCTACGTGTCGCACTTGCATTCTGCGTTCATACACTCAAATCTATGCACGTATATGTGTCTTTAATTTCTGTAGATTTCCTCTCGGCTCTGGACGCGTCGTATATGTGTATATTAATGTCTATAGGCAACATAGCCCCGGAGTCCACTTTCGTTAATTAATATTCAGTAGCAATAACCATTACGAAGACATTTAAAGAGAGCAGGTTTCGCCAAGTTTCGATAATGCGATATCGCCACGGCGCTAGGTATATGAAAAATTCTGTGCAATTAGAGAAAAGCGGGGAATGTAACGTTTTCCTTCAGCTCGCATTGCTATTACTTATACATCGAATTAAAAGTGGCTCGCGCCCGGTCTCCCTATACTCGAGCGTACACCATCGCAGAATAGTCCATTAATAACTATACCGAAGCGTCTGGAGATTAAAATCAATTTTGCCCCGAACGTAGAAGCTAATTTACGAATTCTCATATTATGGCTCAGCTCTTATCCACCTGCTGGTCCTGATATTCTAGTTGCTTTATTCCTATTTCCTCTGCAGCTCTCTCTTCCGTTGCGCGTTTTTTCTCAACTTTATCGCTCGCCTCTACCGCTAAAATTATCATTACAGTCATTATCGTTGACGATTATCATTATAACAGTTATACCGACGAGTATTATGAGAATTAGGGAGATAAGTACGAGACGGTTGTATTAACAGCTCGGACGCGAGGTAGATGTTATCAGTAACAGATAAACAAGGTAAAATGGACACCAGCAGAGTTGCACATCCATGTGTATGTGTAAACGCGCACTTAACCGATAACCAAAGATGCTGGGGATAGTGTGAGGGTTATAAAGACTTTATTGGCCGTGTTTATTATGGTGGAGAAGTGTGCTGGGCCCGCCTAAGAGCAAAGGGGATCGAAAATTTAGCAAAGAAATTAAGCGAGTGTTCGGGGCTGGGTTATTGGGAGGGTGCGAGTGTAGATATGGCGGCGTTTCGTCGTCCACGTGCGCTACCAAACGGCGCGCCTTCATTTGCATCAATTACCTCGGACCCTGTGGGCAGAGTTTCTTCTTTTCTTCTCTCTTCGTGGCACACGAACTAGCCACCCGGGAATGCGTCCAACCTGCGAGAGAATAAGACTGAGAAAAGGAAAAAAACGGCACCGAGAGCCAAAGACCTATTAAAATAAAGGAGAAAAACAAGTTTTCCGAGATAGTTGGGTTACGACCAACGAGGGACGCATAACGATCCGCTTTTGGCCGACAGAGAGACCACCAATGCTTCCCTTCTTTTCACCCCTCCCCCTCCCCCTTCTCCTCCTCCTCTCGGATCCTCGTGGCTATCCTCTGTATACCACGACGTTGGTCCACACAGCTTCTCCCACGAAGTAAAGTTACGCGTGTGTGCCAAGTTATGCTCGTGCTTATCTTCCGAATTCCGTTTCTGTCCCAGACTTCCTCCTCCCTTTTTCAGCCCTATTGAACGGAAGAAAAGAGTTACGCTCAATGGTCGTTCGATTCGACACCGGACCCCTTGGGCTCAGAGCTTTCGAGCTATTTTCTCGGATGAAAATTGTCCGATACTTATTCGGCCGGTGTGCTATCCTCATGATTTTCGTTCGCTCGTACTTTTCGGCTCAAATGACTTATCGATTCAAACACGTGGAAGCGATTCTTCCGATCTGCCACATCGGAAAATGTCAAACTCTATTAATTCGTTACTGGTCCCGTTATTTTGGTAGATCGCTCGCCCCCCGAACCATCCAATATGAAATAGATTCTTCTCTACTTCCGGTCTAGAATCCTTGAGCGTTCTTTCCTTAAGTTTTTCGGAAATAATATATGCTCGTGCGCTCATAATGCGGAGCAGGCGACAAGAGCGGCACAAAATGACAGAGAGAGAGAGAGAGAGGAAGAAAAGGGATGTGAATAAAGCTCGGGAGAGGAGGCAGAAAAATGAGGGGCCAAATTCCGAGCCGGCTTGGCGTCACGGGAGCATTGCCGTGGATATTGTTGGACATTCCTCGACTCTAGAGCGAATGCGGTCATCTGAATGCTGAGAGCGTAAACCACGTCGGATGGCCTATTCCTTTGCGAGAGAGAGAGAGAGAGAGAGAGAGAGAGAGAGTCACAGCGAGAGAGAGCGCAAAGTCATGAGATGGATGAAGAGGGGTTGGGTTTATGGTTGGGGCTGTTGGAGGGAGGGAGGGAGGGAGAGAGGTTTTCCTGGCTTGCCGCTGGCGTCGAAAGCAAAAGACAGCCTCTATGTCTCTTTCTCTCTTTCACTTGGCTCTATGGAAAATTCGTCCTCCCCTTTTCCGAGCGTTCCACCTCTCGAGAGTGCCACAGCTATGCCGGCAAATCGCGCTCGTGCTATTTTAATTAATCGACGGCCATAGAGAACGCTGTGGCTCCGCGCGGTGTTGGTTCGCCGGCCTAGAGAGGCTCGAAAAGCGACCAAAACGAGACTAAGTGAGCAACCCTGCTTTCGGGAGGATGCTAAATTCTTCATCCCTCTGCCCCTCCGGCGTGAATGCCCGAATTTGCATACAAATTCGTAATATGTGAAAGGGCAATGAAAAAAATTACGAGCGCGCATGCTGGTTACTATGCGCTTCGCTCCTCCCTCTCTCACTCGTTAATTATTCACTAATCATCGGTGTATTACCCGGATAATATAATTATTACGTTCCGAGCTTGTACAATGAGTGCACGCAGTCATTCTCTATATATACCGAGGGCATGATCAACGCTCTAACAAACGTGAAGCCCGTCCGGACCACAGCCTTTCCAAAATACCAGCACGCATTCATGATAACGATGTTATATTTTTTCGTTTACCTTTACTCGTAATTCATATTAATGACGTCCATTTGAACATTTTGACAGATCAAAACTAGGTCGTACCACACTGCTCGTTATGTATTTGTTAACCGCGATGAAAAGTTTTTCCACTGCGTGGATAGTTTCATATTCGCCAAATGAGACATCCGCGCAATCCTTCGTCAACCAACTCACTCCCCTCTATTTCACGCATCCATATTCCATACCAAGTATAATACATTCTATAAAATACAGACACCACTGTATATACCTAAGCATATATCGCGAATAAAAATTTGATGCCGTAACAGATGGAAAAAAAGTGCTTTGGGACGTACTTCCGTTTTACGCAGTATTCCACCGGAATAATAATTGTTAACGATGAATGAGAATTCCGGTGGATTCTCGCGTTGTTCTCTTCCTCCTCCTCCTCCTCCTCCTCCTGCTTTTCCTCCCCCCACACTCGCCTCGCCTCCCTACCCTCCTTTCTCTCTATCAGTTTGGATGATACACATGGTCGAGCACTTCGCTCGCGGTTCCGGTCCCCAAATGGATATACATTGGATATTCCACATGAAAAGGATATTTTCTAGCAAGCTTCACATTCTTTCTTTTCATACTCATTAATTATCAAACCCTCCATTCCAATACCGCGTACAATGAATCCATTTACAGCAGTTTTTCCATACCGGCAATCCACCCGTTTACGGAATAAACTGTTCGTCGAGTTAAATCATGTTTCCAGTGTCTCATTTCTACGACGAAACGCGTCCATTCATTTCTCATAACAATTGCGAAGTATACCGTTGATTTTCGATAAAATCAAGGATTTTACCTATGAAACTTGTTAATGTTGATTGTTCAATAAATAGTTCCTTGATCGTCGTGAAATGTGTACATGACGTGCTGATTACTTCCTGTAAAAACATACCAAATTTGAAGAATTCTGTCACCATTACTTTAACCCCCTTAAGAGTTTTAATAAAAAATTGTAAGAAAATTCTGAAAATTTAGGATGTTTTTTTATATAATATTTAAGAACTCGTGTCAAAATTTTACATCCATTACTAAGCTTGTTATTAAAAAATTAAAATTTTGTTAAAAACAATTTTTCAAACGTATACAAAAAATATTCATCAATAAACTTCATTTTGTTTCCGTTGCTTTCAGTATATTGTGGATATTTGAAAATTGAGAGGTCGAAAAAAAAACTTTTCGCAGATTGTCCTGATCCTCCTGAAATTTTGACACGATCTCTGAGATACTTTATAAAGAAACCTTCCAAATTTTCAGACTTTTTTCATTATTTGCGATTTGGGAATCAGCATCCTTAAGAGAGTTTCATTCGCAACGTCGATCTATACTCTCAGCCATTTCCTTGACCTCGCCTTGCACAATAGATTTAACATCGAAGAAAAGATAATCGGAAAAAGAAATCGTACTCGTGACTTCCGACTCTAAAAAATCTGACTCACTTAAATTTTCTACGCAATTTAAATGACCGATGGCGAATCTAAACTTGAAATTTTGGGATTCGAAATTTATCGCTGCCTCATTTTTTTCACAAGATCCGGCGTGCTAAAATATTAAAGTGTTTCAATGTGCAATTCTTGAGCGTATATTCAGCTTGTAGACGAATTGCCGTTTCGACGTTCGTTGCAGTTCAGTGGAAGATCAATTTTCCAACGAAAACAGGGCGAAACTCGATTATTTTTTTATAAGCAGTATTCGTGTATGTAACAAAAAGTAACCATTCACTTTTTTTCATCTCTGAATGCTCCGGAGACCGAAAAAAACCCGAAAAACTCGATAGTTCGGGCTCCAAGTGCCAGAGGAATAATATTTAAAAAAAAAAGCAAAAAAAAAATGAGAAAGTCCGAGGGTTGGTCAACCGATTAATGTCACACAACATTTCATCCCTATCGTCTCGTAGTTTTCGCGAAATTTCCATCTCAGACAAGTCAGAGAGAATCAGACGCGACTATATGAACTATTCGATTTTTATGTATGACATATTCTCGAATGCGTGTATGTGTGAGTGCTCCTGTCTGTCGACGGTACTGGCCATCTATGGTTGTAAAAAAAGTAACCGGCTATTTTGTTAGCGAGGTGTGCAATTGAAATATACGGGACGTTAGTCTGACACACGGCGAAAAAAATAGAGAGAGAGAGAGAGAGAGAGAGAGAGAGAGTGAGTGAGTGAGGAGACAGTATAAAGCATCCGTTGCAGCCGGACGATTTCGGAGTTTGAGGGTGTCGCGCCACGGCGTAAAAAGATTCGCTACCGGCGGGAATGTGTTTTTTTTTTTTTTTTTGCGTTCCGACCATAAATGTGTACACATGTGGGCAAAAAAGTCGTCTATTCGGATACGTTCGCGTGCCATCAAAACGTTATCCTCGTCCATTAAATATATTTACGTATATACATATCGTCACGTCACGAATACCTATAGATTGGCAAAAGGCTTGTCTAATTCACTTGCTCTGTACTTGCGATATTTATGTATTTGTTATCTTTTTTCTTACTCTAGTTTTTTTTCTAGATTTTTATCTCTACCAAAATGCTGATTCGGCGAGTATTTGAGTGAATAATTCTGTAAATGTTAGTGTCCAAAAAACAGCAGCTGTTGGGGAAAAGCAAAGGAAAGAGCATGGCTTGGACAATCAAGCGGGAAAAGCGGTTTGAGTAATGCATTTTTATTTGCTAAGCCCCTCGGTATACACATATTTCTACGTATATTATATATGATATTTATTCTCTCCGTAACGTAGCAGGGTATATACATAAAAATCACGTTTTGTGATTGGTAATTACGTTTACAGAGTGGTGCCCGGTATTGCGAGCAAAGGTATAAAAGCGCGAGGTTATAAAAATTTCCAATAAATAACCTATGTCTCTTGAGGGGTGGTGGTTGTTGGGGTTGAAAAGAGGCATGGGAGACAGAGAAAGGGTGTGGAGAGAAAGTGTATATAGAAGGGACAGGAGAGAAGGAGAGAGAGAGGGAGAGAGGAGGGAATTTCCAGTCACGCGGGAGTGAAAAAGCCTCGCACCGAACTCTGGGCTATATCGTTCGGGCAGCTTCTGGAAACGATCCCACTGGCCGTAAACAAGCTCTGGACCGTCTACCGCCACGGATATATGACGTCATATATTTTTTTGTGCGTGACAGGAGCCCTCTCGGCCGTTCTGTGGCTATCGATCGGTATCGCGTCGCTGGCTTTGCGACGTGTAAAAAACTTCGGATATAGAATACATCCCTCCCTTTCTATATAAGTTAAAGAGACTTTTCTACCTCGTGATACTTGGTCTCTCCAATCGGGATATTAAAAGATAAAAACATCAACCGTCGGGTCGAGAGCTCAATTATTCCATCCAGTTGTTTCCCATTAATTATTATCAGTCTGTCTTAAACAATCTGTTGTTTCATTTAGCAACACGTTTTGGATGGATCACTACTTCGATTCTCGATTATTGTACTTCGGGATACCGCTCCATACAAGTATTTCGTGACGCCAGACTTTGTTCGAAATGCTGGAAATAATGGCACGATTTAAAAACTATTGTTGACGAAAATCATTGCATCGTGCCTTGAGCAAAATGTCAAAAAGTTTACGTCAGTGGTGATGTGCTTTAAAGTTTCTATACATAGAAGATTTATTCTTCTCGTGTTTAAACATCATTTTTATTATTTTCCCATTATACCGTTCATCGATGATCGCCCGTTTATATAATTATTGTTAAATTAACGATCGGTGTTCGAAAAACGATGCACGTCGTTATACAGGATCCGAAATTTTCATCTGAAATATCGTTTTTCCATCAATTTAACGTATTACGAGGACATCGCGAGTTATTTCGATACTGTGATTACCGGCAGCGATTATATCGTCCTCGATACGAAAGCGAACGAGAGTGTGTTTCGCTGGCAATGTCGCGGGCTCCGATTGCAATGATGAAGGGTTGGACTGTATGTTTTGTGGCCGTATGCGTGTGTATATAAATATATAGATGCATGAGGGACACAGCGAGCGATAGGGATAGCAAGAAAACTCAAAACAGGGAGACGACTGTGGCGTCGAGAAGACGACGACGACAATGACGGCGACTAGGCTATATAACCACTAGCGTAATAAGATATTGACACTGGCCGATAATGGCTCTTGGGTCCGGCCTCGTAGCCGGTCTGACCGTCTCCGGTCTCCCCCCCTTTCTACCTCTCTTTCTCTTCCTCTTTTTTACTTTTCCTCTCCACCATGGAAACAGAAAAGCTCGATCCTTGGGACGACGCGAGCTCGAGAAAATAGAGATGAAATTGGTGAAAGGCCTTGAGAATGACCGAGAAGCTTTTCGCTCTGAGATACTTTCACGCTTCGTGAATCATTTGTCGGATCCTCTACGTACGATTTATTGTTTGCTGATAGCCCACCAAATACACTATATATATATACCTAATCCGTCATTATCAATCTAGACAAATTGGAAATCGCTTGTATTCAATCGTTACATGCAATTCATTGAATTTTAAAAATTAGGAAAAAATATTTCATCGCGGTCCGTTGATTTGGGCGACTCAAAAAAAAATGTTTCCTTTAAAAAATGTCTTGCTTTTTTTTCCGACTCAAAATTCCTCAAATTCATGCATTTTTGGGTCTTCCACATCCATGTCACCGCTCGATGAATTTATGAATGAACTGCATGGTTACGTTCGATCTCAGTGCATCGAGGAACGAGTGGAAAAATTACGAAGTCTGCAAAGAATGGGATGAAGATCCTGAATTTAGAGCAATTCTTAGGCCGCAGGACGTACGATTTCGTGAAAGAAGAATAAATCTTCCAGTTCATATTCAAAATTTCATTTTATTTTCATGAAAATTTATATCCTCCACACGCAAAAAAGTGCCTAAATTTCTAGCCAGTCTTCTTACCATTCTGCGACGGTAGTTATTCGACTGTAAACCCGTATGAACTGTAGTCCCTTCGTGCAAGAAAATTGAGGCATGCATATGGCCCTTTTACCCAGAACACTATTGCGCTGTACCGTTTCCAAGATCCTCATTGCCTCACACATCATCCTGCGGCGTGTCGCCGAAATTTTCTCTTCTCCCTTATATAATACAGTAGTCGTTGGATTCTGAATTATGCGAAAAGCTGCTTTTTAAATTGCAAGGAAACCAGCTAAAAATCGACGAACTCTGCCGCCTCTTGGAGTCTCAACCCCCCATTCGTCACTTCGTCTCTCTCTCTCTCTCTCTCTCTCTCCCTCTCCCCCCCCTCCCTTGTTCTCACTCGCTAAACTTTTTTGTTGCTCTCTGTATCTTTTTCTCTGGCGTGAGCATTTACGTACATTTGCGAAAGTCTCATATTTTACAGAGTTAGCGGGAAGCGTAGCAGGCCTGCTTACGCATACACAAAACCCAGCATATAAACCATAATGTATTAGCGGGGAAATGCAAATTGAGCGCAAAACCACCAACCAAAACAATGCTTTTAGTCGCGTCGTTCGGATGTGCGAAGGTCGAGGGAAGTGGAGGGGAAGCAATTCGACTGGTTTGACCAAAGCACCCCCTGGCGATGGGGGGTAGTCGTTCTAGGCCCACGATCAAGCGACCGGCCAAACCGTTACTTCGTAAATTAACATCAAGCTATTATAAATAAACGGTAACTCAAATTAATGCTAATGCCTCCGTTGCATTAAACCGATACACACAGAGAATGACTGTAAGGACGGTTTATTGCGATACAATCTTTCCGGCAGACTGTGCAATATCCAATGATTGTGTACGAAAAAAAAGTGTATTTTCCGAGTTCTCCGTTTGGTTAGCGATCATTCATCAATTCCGTTGCATTTTCGTGGCATAAAAAATATTCCCCAGCTCCATTTCCGCCAACATCGTATAGAAATACCGTCGCAGTTGTTACACCACCGCTTTACGGACTTCAATTGTTTTGCTACTTCATCATGCATGTGCGCATTACGAGATTTCATTCATTCCCAGAAAGCAACATCAAGTGCTCTTTTTACCACAAAGTTTTATTGTACTGGCTCTGCGAACTTTTTTACACCCCCGTTTCTGAGCCCAGCGTATAACTTTGTTCCTAAATATAATATACGCACGCCGTATTAAATAAGGGCATTAACTTAAAACTCCAAGAAATTGCGGAATCAGAAAAGTATTCCGAAGCAGATTCGAGAGATTTACTCGGGATACCGGTAAAAAACGTTGCGCGTTGGCCTCTGTAGATGCAAGTGAAAAAAGACTCAAAGAAGCCGGAAGATGAAGTCGAGGAGCGGGGGTGGAAGATTGAAATGAAACTGGAAGAATGTATCGGTATTGAATTCCGATAGGAGAAAGATGATTTTGGTGACATCATCAGCGTGTCGTATCTCGTACTCTTCTACTTTCTCGGCTGCGTGTTCACGTTCCTCGGGAGATGATAATATATATACAAACATAAATGTAGGGCCAAGATGATAGGCAGCGAGAAACGTAATCTGAATTCAAGGCAGATGCATTGCTGCGATATACCTAAAGTTGCATTGTCGCAGTGCGATCACGGAATCCCGATCAGTATAGGCGTTTCCAAATGCGACTGAAGCGACTACGGAAAAATCAGAATACCCGAAGCTCACACTGGAATAAAAGAATTTGCGGAGCTCCGGAACCTGGACGCTGAATGAAGAGAATAAAAAATGTAAGCGTAGCTCCTGCAAATAATGAATGCGCATATTTCAACGTTTCGACTATGTGGATAGAAAGACTAATTATATATTTTTTTAATTCGACTGAGTAATACTCGAATGAATATATTAATTCATTTGCATCGAAATCTAAAATCGTTTGACCCTCTTGAGCGATGTTCTCGAGGATTTTGACGACTTGCCGCGGTAATCCAGTTGCACACGTTGAGAGGGTGGTTAGTGAGAGAGTCGTGTGAGAGAGAGAGAACGATGCGACTTCGCACGAACGAGTTTGTCAGTGGGAATGGCGCTATTAATTCCAAACTGCGTTGGAAAGCGTCGACCGGGTGAACGAGGGTGAGATATAACGAGAACAAGAGAGCAAAAGAGAGACCGAGATGAATGGAGAGAGATAGACCGAGAGAGTTTGTCACTAGAGAGAAGAGGGAACCGCGGGGGCGACAATGCGAAGCGAATGCACACATTGAATAAATTAGAGAGCTGGATAAACACACACCGGTGGATCAAGCCCGATGCTATATAACCGTCATGTTCCTGTAGATCTCTCTCTCTCTCTCTCTCTCTCTCTCTCTCTTTTTCTCTCACTCAATCCTTCTCTCCCTCTCCCACTGCTATTCTCTCCAGGCTGCAAACGGCTGTCGTTGCAATAGAGCGAGAGAGACCTACAGAGCCAACAACTGCAGCAGTTACTATTCTGGCATCCTCCAACCTCCAACAAGCCTATAGCACCTATAGAACAATCTGTGAGTGCACTCGCGATAACGCGAGCCCACGTATCCTCGATTGTACTACACAGGCTCTGAAGCTATAGCTTCGCACCGCTCCTCCTGTCTCTTCCTCATTTCTTCATTCCATAACACTTAATTGTTAACTTCACTATTCCGGTTATTCAGTAATCATGCGATGTTATCGTCAGCCAGTTCACCAGGTATGAATCCTCATTAAAAAATTATTCTTATTACATTGAATGGTATGTGTCATTTCTGCGAACACGAATGAGCCTGAAGTTTGCATCGACCCAACGCCACGAAATGAAAAAACAACAACAAAAAAATTCGTCAATTTTTTTCGAATTTTTTTCCTTCATTTGCCTCTTGCCTTTTTTAGGCCTCACGAATGAATTTGTAAAATGAAAAAGTGACGAATCGTTTTTATTCCTCGATGCAGAGAATGAAGGGTCAAGGAGAAAGCCTCATTTTCGGAAATGTTTTCTGGCCCAGCACAAATTGGCGAGAGGGATGGGTCGAGCAATTCCGTGCGTAGGCGATTTTTTTTCTTCCACCTATTTCTTTTGAAGGCGTACCCGAACGAATTATAATTGTGGGGCCGAGAATCTTGATTTGGCGAGGCGATACTGAAGTTTGTCTCGTTGGAAAAAAGCGAATAATTTATTTTTTAATCATTGTTTTGATAATCAATCCACTTTTTCCTTTTTTTTTTCGTTGATTCAGTTTTCGAATGGCAAAAATATGTCTGCCCATCATTTTTTACGCATACTCTTAGAAAAATTCACGTTCTCCTTTAAAAAATAATCGTTTTTCGTTGCATTTCGACGATGCAAACTTCAACATAGTTTTGGCGAGGCCTGCTCTATCGTACAATAAATAAGGTGACGCGATTTCTGGGCCTGACCACGGATCCTCATATTTTTGTTGGTCCATGCGATCCACACCGGGACTATTCGTTTTTATTGCCATTCAAGTTTATCGAGAAACGTGTTCTGAAAGCCTAGGCCTCGATCTCTGGATGCAGAAATATCGAAACCTCGTTAATTGTTAACTTAATTAGAACATTATTTCTGGACACATGTCGTCTCTGTCACCGTTCGAGGGAATCCACTTTCCAAGAGTTTTTTGTTCACATATTTGAGAAAATTCTGTACATCGTCGTACTCACTTTCGCTTCAGTGAAATTGTTGGATAAGTATATAAGCGGTAGGTATCTTGTATATATTGTTGATATACGGAGAGTCTAGGGTCGCGATGGTATTTAGAGACTGCTCTATGTGAACAACTCGGGCTTCCGGACGCCGCGCGTCGCTATACGAGCTCCACCAGCAATGTAATTAATAGGGAACACAATGGTTGTCTTGCGATGTTAGGCTGTGGCACTCCATGAGATTCGTGAGAACGAGAGAGCGAACATCTTGAAGATTCATCGTACGGAAAGGAGCGAGAAGCTCAACACTGCTAAGGCAGCCAAGTAATATAGTCTGAGGATCGGTAATGCGCCTTGACGGATGCCGGGTGTGCTTCGCGTTCGTCAGGGACGGAGGAGAGAAGACGCCCGGAACGTCTCGTAGAGATACCGCGCCTCCTAAGTCTCAATAGTTCATAACTATACCCCAAAATTGTAATACATAGCATGATGTTTTGTTGGCGATAGTAATGGAGCTCAATGGCCAGTATATAAGTGCAAATTCCTATTGCGTTAATACCATAATTACCAATTAATAGGATTAAACATAAACGCTATCAATTTTTTGCCAAACGAAACTGCAACGAATAGATTATTACAAATGTGACATCGAAAATCACGTGGAGCGAGAAAAACTCTACTCCGCTGTTCATTTTTTATATTCCATATCGGTGGAAAATATTTTGGAAAAAAATTGGCGAATTTTCAATCTCCGGTGGAGCAAAAAAAAAATCTACTACGCTGTGTCATTTTTAATATTCCATATCCGTGGAAAATATTTTGAACAAAAATTACCGAATTTTCAATCCCCGATAGAGGGAGAAAAATTCTACCACACTGTTTAATTTTTTATATTCTATATCCGTCGAAAATTTTGTAGGAAAAAAATGCCGTAATTTTTCATCCCCGCTCGATTTTGTGTGAATGAAAATTGTACAACAAACGTAGCGAATTTCCAATCGTGTATTATCCGATTGTTGCCATTACGACGAAGACGTGTGAGTCACGCATTTTCTATACATGTTTGAAATAAGCAGGATCCGAAAGTGTCCGAATCTTTTTGGATTTCATTCTCGATTTAATGGAACATTTGAATCTATTTTTTTGTAAGCCAAAATGATGCGAAACTAGCGAATTCATGAATTCGAGGAAAAATAAAAAGAACTTTGCCTCATAATTAGGAAATTTAAAAAAAAACTATAATCGCGTAACGATAATTGAAAACTGAGGCAGATTATGATTTTTCTTAGATGGAGATTATTCGAAGTATGAGGACTTTTTCTCCATGATGCTAAGATAATATTTCCATCAGCGATGCAGAATCTATTAACTGTTGTTTGCCATGTATGTTAATAATTACAGAGAAAGGCATGAATTTGATAAATTTCGACAAAACTTAAAGACAACTTGGGCCGTAGAAACTTTTCGAGCGAAAAAAAAAATCCCACGGTGTTGCACCGGTGAGGAATTGTTGGATATGAAGATTATTTCCGACGAGAGCATCTATTTTCATGCGCTTTTTATATGTGCAGTAAAATGAAGTAATTCGAGTGCGGATGTTCATTCTGGAAACTATTCACATTTGCCTACCGAGATTTTCACGATAGTGCCGTTCCACGTGCATTATAATGAAGAGGAATAGTTTTTTTTCTAACCTTTTATCGACAAATATATGTAGAAGCGTCTCAGCAGTTTTTTCGCTTCCAGAAAGATTAATAGCAGCTGTACGCACACTCGCGGGTGTTTTCTACTTGTCTGTACCATAAACGGGCATTACCATCTTCATGGCTCCGTTGGTATTCTTATTTTTGGGTTACAAGAACTAGTTGTTACATCTTTCACGTTGTATCTCGTCACAGAAAAGTTGTGCGAGACAACGATAACGAGAGAGAGAGAGAGAGAGAGAGAGAGAGAGAGAGAGAGAGAGAGAGAGAGAGAGAGAGAGAGAGAGAGAGAGAGGGAGAGATAGAGAGAGAGCAAATGGGAAGAAAAAGCTGGAGAGGAAGGGTGAGGATATGATGAGCACTCACCGGTGAGAGGCATGGGGTTAAAAAAGGACTAGAAAAAAAAGAGAAGAATAAAAAAAGAAAAGTTCTGGCTGAGCATGCACGGCTGAGCACGGATAAATGATTCAGAGTTTTGGAAATATGGAAAGTGGAGTGTAGTCGTGGAAGTCGTGGGGGTTGTTGCGCCCTGGTACATATATGTACAAGGGCTGAAGACTGTCTGTAGCGAGCACAAACTGTACTGCGCGTTTGTCTCTCTCCCGCATGCACCTTTTCGTCTCGGTCTTGGTGACTATCGGTGGCGGAGTCAAGAGTCGAATGACTGAAGGGGGTTGGTGCGCGATTTCCAAGAGCACTCTCTAGGCTGCAACCTCTCGAATAAGTGCAACATAGCCCGGGCCACAGTGTTGCTTCCACGAGCCCAAAAAAAATGGTCCACGTATATTTGCGTATAAAAGCGTTGAACATGCGCTTGACTGATATTCAGTCATCATTACTTGGTACACAGTCATAAAAATAATAAAAATAATAATAGTACATTTTAATGGTCATGTTTCAAGTGCTCCTGCAAACGAGTACGTGAAAATTCAGAGAAATGATTTTCGAGCCAGATTTTTTGTGACGCGTCCACTTTCTGTACGGCCTACCCGAAACGAACAATTGCTCCGGATAACAATGTCCAAAAATTTTCCAATAGATTTCTCCTTTTTACGACATCCCTATACGTTGTTTTTCCATTCTCACTCGGCCAACAATAATTCTACTTTACGTCGTCTGTGTATCCTTGTCTATTGCGATGTCTATACATATATTGTGAGCTTGGGGAGAGTGTGCATAACTGAAACTCATATTTCTGGGAGCCCAAGAGGATCCGCTTTCGTTGAAAGAACGTCTCAGGATTCTTGAGACTATATGTTCGAAAAGCGGCACGACAAGGTATATATAACGGAAGAAGCAACGATAGCTTTTGTGAACATCAATTCATCCTTTTGGCTCTCTCTTTCGCTGTCACTCTCTCGATGTATTTTTTCCATCTGAGTATTTGTATACGTGTTGGATAAATAAATGAAAAAGATTATATGAGACGATGATAGGGAATCCACCAGCCTTCAAACTTCCAGATTGGCATTTTTCCATTGATTTACGAAAAAAAAAAACAGAATTTTTTTCGTGTACGGAAGAAATTCGTCGAAGTAATAATTCGTCGGCGTATGCAATAAATATTGAAAGTACACGATGACGATTGTTTTGTTCACATTACTCGATAAAATGTTTCCCTTTAAGTTACGTAGTGAAATACTTCAACAGGCTATTGAACTGAGTGGAGGAACTTGTTCGGAGAGAGAATAAGGGCTAGTTGTGAATTGAGCGAAACTTCGAGAACGTAAAAGTTTTTTCAATAGTATTTACCTGACCGTGGTGCTTTGGTCGAAAAATATGAAAAAAAAAAATGTGCCAAGAAATACAGCAAAATCTTGCACGCAATGTTATAACCGTGAGATTCGTTCGAGGCGTTTTGAAGTCGGCAAGAATTTCAGATCGAGGTTAGCAGTTTCGTGGGTGTGACGAGATAGACGCTTGCCGGAGGGTGCGCGGGCCAATAATGTTTTCCACATCGGTGCTACTTGCGTTTTCTCTCTTTCTCGTTTGCACATGAGAGACTTGCTCGGACGGCCTACCAAAGTTGCTCGTAACCCTCTCGAGCAACTACCACGTGACGCGGCTTTGGTCGTGTGTGTTCCATTCGTAGGGTTGCATGAGTTCGAGCACGTATGAGAATATACATCAACATATATCCCTATATATACGGGCTCACCCAAGCCCGATCGACCAGGTATAATCAACTTTTTTTTCCAACAAAAGGAAAATGCAAAAATAATGATTGCATTGAATCCTGCACCCAATATAATAAACCACCAAAATATCCTGTAGCTCACACAATTTTTTCCGTTTTTGTACCCACGAATTACGATTTATCCAAATTCCAAGAAGATAAAAAAAATATAGAGGATTTTTGGCCCTTCAAACAAAATGGCAGTGACAAATGAATGAGAAATCGTGTTTTACAGGGTTTGTGCCTGCCGTTCTAGAAGTTGAATTTTTCACTTAATAATTAATTATAAAAATATCGAGTCGATTGGGAAAATAACGAGTCAATTAGAAAAAAACCGAGCTCATTGGGGAAATATCAAGTCAATTCCAAAAATATCGAGTCAATCGAAAAAATAACGAGCCAATGAGAAAATTATCGAGTGAATTGGAAAAATATTGAATTAATTGGAAAAATATCGAGTTAATTGGAAAAATATCGAGTCAATTGGATAAATATCGAGTCGATGGGAAAGATATCGAGTCAATTCCAAAAATATCGAGTCAATTCTAAAAATTGCGAGTCAGTTGGAAAAATAACGAGTCAATTGGAAAAATATCGAGTCAATTGGAAAAATAACGAGTCAATTCTAAAAATTCCGAGTCAGTTGGAAAAATAACGAGTCAATTGGAAAAATATCGAGTCAATTGGAAAATGATAATGTTTTTCGAGGTCTTTATGTGTCGAATGAGGGTGTCGAGTAAAGAGAAAATCGTTGAGATTTTGGTGGAGATTGAATGCCTTGCAGGAGAGTACAAAGGGCAAAGTCACTTACACGTACACACACATGCTGCACATATACTCGTGTATGTACGTATGTGTAATCTGTATGGATGCACGTGTATGCTCGTAGCACCCCTTCCAATTTCTTCACTGCGGGACATGAAGAGGGAGGCTCAGCAAGCCGCTGCAGTATATATACAGAAAAGCGATCGGAAATTAGAAACCGTATAGAGCGTCATGAACGAGAGAGCAGCTATGAGGCTTTTACGAAAGCTCGAGCAAAACGCGTGTTCCCCCTACTTTCGTGTGGGCTGGGCGGTCCATGGAATTTGAAAATTCACAGTGACCTGGCTGAGCCGCCCTATAAATCGCTAGACTCCACATATATATGGGTAGAAATACATTTATAGCTTGGTCCTCTTCCTCGAGCCTTCCGCAGAGCTTATAGCCGCCAGTAGCGTCACCTCAGCAATATTGCCATTGTATGTGGTTCAGTGTACACTTGTGTGAGTACATTTACGAGTACGAGTTGTTTCAAGTTGAATGAATCTTCCTGGCCTCCTGCAAGACATCCTTTTTTCCTTATTATTTTTTTCTACTGTCATAGAGTCAGAAAATATCGAAAAAAATTTCATGGGCGAAAAAAAAATTTACATACAACATGAAAAACAATGAGGTTTCTAAATATGAAGTTTCTAGATTTGCCATGCCAAAAAAACGAAATAAAGCATGGAAAACAGAAAACGCAGATGTTGTACCGAAGCAGACAATTTCGGCTGGAAAAGCTCATACACGGGGGATTGCTAAAGTTCATCCCCTTTCGCATCCGGGCAACGGAGTCGTATTATTTCGTCTGAGTAACGCGAAAGTCTTGTCGCTCTTTTATTATTCCTTTCTTTCTCTTACTCTCTTTCTATTTCTCACTCCCCACAACATTGAACACGTTGTGTGACTGTCAACGAAATGTTATTAATCGCCGGATGAGAATATGGACTGCCCAGTTTTGCTTTGTCCCTTTTGCACAAGAGAAGCAGCACGCTGGCCGAGGTGCGAGATGTACGAGGGCAATTTTCTCTTGGCTTCGTATATATTTTCGGGACACCTGTATATATACGTAACCAACGATTGCGTCCAGCATATATTCTAGGGGTTCGATGAAAACTCGATTTTTCACGATCGACAGATGCACGGAGAAACGACATTACATAACTCTCCAGTTGGTCGATTTTTTATATTTGAAAAAAAAATAAAAATAAAAAAATAAATCGATACGTTCGATTGATTCACTATTTTTTATTTATCAATCAACCTGTGTCGATGTTCATTCATCATAATCCTGCGCAGATTTGTTTTTCTTTATAGCAATCGTAACTTTTTCCAATTTTTGTGTAAATACTCTAGTTTCGGAAAAATCTGAATAAATATATCACGCGGAATTCCGCTTGGACCATTCCGACTGACGTCTCAGACTGGAAAACGTCCAGTTCCGAAACGTCCTTTCATGAATCCCGACATAATATCGGCTTCACATTGTCCCAACATTTAGTTTCTACTCGATCGGATAATTAAACGACATGGAGTTCCATCGTTGTAAAAATGCTGAGATTTAATTTTTCCGAAATACGATAACACGTCGGAGAAAAATAGGACAACATTTTGATACCGAATCAGTGGTGATCGCAGGACTTCATAGTCAGATGCGTACGATCAAGGGTGCGGAGCAGTCGGAAGGAGCCAGAATGATGTTTGAAAATAAAATTTGT
Organism: Campopleginae sp. 14b; assembly: GCA_030522525.1. NCBI lineage: Eukaryota > Metazoa > Arthropoda > Insecta > Hymenoptera > Ichneumonidae > Campopleginae sp. 14b. Next base: position 187,888 of record JAPYYS010000305.1, read on the forward strand.
CCCAAGTTTTTGTCGATTGAAATGAAAAAACTTCATGACCATTTTTTCATTTCGAGTATTTAGTTTAGGAAATTCTGTATTGAAAACCTAGAGCATTGGACAGTGCAAGTGAGTTGCATGAATTATTTTGATGGTGAGAGTGAATTGTGTTGTTTTCTGATAATTTTTAGGATCGTTAGGCCTCAGGACTTGACCGCACAAAGGGTCTGCACCTTGAGCCATAAATACAAGAAAAATATGTGGCAAAGAACGAGGATTTGACGTCAACGCATCTATACCGAGTTCTCGAAAGTAGGTGATTCTATCAAAGTTATTTACAAGGATGTTTGGAGGCTTCTGTGTTCGAAGAGCCCTTTTTATTCCGCCCAGAGATATTTATACGGATCGCGTGGCAGGTTGGCCTATGGCCTGAGAAACATTTTGAGACTCGTGTATACGAAACGCCGGAATAGGGCAATTGGCTGTCTGGACGTGTTCCCGGAGAATAACAAAGCTTAGGCAAATTAGCCGAATAAAAATAATTCTTTTATTCGCCCCAAACTAAAAAATACGAATCCTTAACATCCGCAATGAAGAAGTTGTTGAACAAAAGCAGAAAGAATAAAATAAAATTGTATCAACGTGAACAATTTGATGGACAAAAATTGTGGCTCGTAAATAAATTGATTTTGGTCTGGGATATTTGCGTTGGCCATTATTCCATGTGCAATATATACGTGTATACAGGACCTGAAATCAAGTGAGTTTTGGCTGGTAGGACCGCGGAAAAATGACCACTAAATTGATTGGGTGATCGTTGTTGCGTGTTCGCAGAGAGCTCGCTGGGCTCACGCAAACCTTTCTACACCAGGCTTGCTGCCTCTCTTTTTCTCCATATATGCGTTATGTGCATACACACATTAGCTGTGTATATATATATATATATATATATATTTTTAACGGTATCAAGAATGTATAAATATTTGTTATTTGATCCACGTCGTATGGTGGACGCCAAGCAGAAATAACGGTAAGCGTACATAACGCAGACTCGCATCCTGCGTCCGATATTTCGGAGGCACGCAGAGTTCTCATTCCTCGAGCCTACCGTCGAGCACGATGGCAGTGTTCAAACAATTTCGAAATAACTACATGAACATGGCTGCTCCAGTAAGCGGAAGCAAACGAGTTAAATTTATATGGAGATTGTAAAGAGTACAGGAGGACTGATGAGGGGGCGCGATTGCATTACCGCGGTAATTGCAATTCCAACATGTGCAGAGATGCCAACATTTTTTCAAAACAATGCTCGGAATGATGGGATTGAACATCGATCCGTTCGCGAAATAAGCCAATATTTTACTCGGAAGATGGATGTTGGAAAAAATCAGTCGATTTTTGCCCATGTGAAACGATCGAATGAGCAATCGTAGCGAAATATTGAAAATACCAAATTTTTCCTCGTATTCTGTTTCATTAATCGTAAATTCTTTGATTCGCACTGTCGTCCAGCTCCGTTGTCCCGTTAGATCGTGATTCATAGAGTAATTTCATTGAAAGGTTGGCTCCGAAAGAAGTTGATAAAGTATAGGATAGAGGGTTGTTATCCACGAGTTCAGTCGCGACAAAGATCCAATTCAATTTTATAGAAGCAAAAACTTTGTACATGAAACTGAAGTATTGAATATAAAAGCGTAGCAGCTCTTGGACTTGGAAACTTTCGGCCGATTTTATGGGCCAATAACACTTTTTTTTTACATGTCCCAACATTTGTGAGAATATAACTTAAGAGATTGTAATTCATTTAAATCGAAAAGTCAAAGAATGAGTTTCTCCCAGTCCTTGGACGCGACGAGTCTAGGAAAAAAAAAAACAACAACTTTTATTTAGTGTCCAGTGTTTATCGAGTCTCCCTCGTATTCTCCTAAGCGGATAAATGTTTGGGTATTGTTAAAAAATCATTGCAGCCCGCGAAGGACTGAAAATTTCGTACCGTAAATTTCGTTCGTTCACAAATGTCAGTAATAACATGTTACGGTAATTGGATGGAAAAATAAAGTGAAAAGTGCTAAATAGCAAAAACAAAACGACACTACTCTCTAGGGATTCGAAGGAAATGGCCTTTAATTGTCGAGGGCGAAATTCGGTAGTATAATCCGGCAGAGAGGCTCCTGACAAATAATTTTCAACGCTAGGTGGGTAACCTTTGTGACTTTGGTGCACACAACATCTTGCAACCGGTGATCCCGGTACCCTTTATCCGTTTCTCGCTTTAGGTCTCCTCTCCAAACTCCCTTTCCCATGCGAGCTAATTCTCGGTACTAATCCGCCAAATCCCAGTACACCCTCGCACATTAAAGTCACTCGTACAAGAAGCTTTAATGTGTGTGTGTGTGCGCTCATGTTGTTGGAGGTTCTACGAATTTTGGTCAACTGTGGGCTCCCTTGAGTAGGACTATAAGAGATCGAGAGGGAGAGAGAGGGAGAGAAAAGCAGCAGTAAGTGGAGTGACAAAGAGAGAGGACGTCGGACTTGAACTTGAAGAGGAATTGGGAAGAGTCGCTCACGCAAAAACATATTCTAGAAGAAAATATTCAAATTTGACGACATTGAAGTTTGCATCGTTGGGGTGCAACGAAAAATATTTCATCGATTGACAATTTTTTTTTTAATTTTCGGAATCGCCTCAATATTTATTTGACATTCAATTTTCCATTTGCTAAAATTTTTGTAGACCGACACTGCAGTTCTATTTTTGGCTCTGCTGTCAAAAAAATTGAATAAATTTATTAATTCCGTTGCATTACAACGATGCAAACTTCAACATAATCAAATTTTCATGAAATATTAAAAACAGCCTCAGGAAAAAACGTAATCATCGAACAAAAGAGCACACGAATCAAACTAAAGCATAATTATCTCGGCAGGGTCGAGCTAAACCATTCGAGTCCATATTCTCGAAGAAACTGCGACAAAGTATCCAAAAATCCCCAAGTGAATAAACTCGAAATAAACTATGCAAGTACATGCATTAAGATGTGTGAAATGCATGAAAATATTAATGCAATAATTTAATCAGAAAAGTGTCCCGAATCTCGCGACCAATATCTACATTGTTAGATTTCTCTGGATTGGTTGGACGGATTCTGTTCCACCTAGGCTCATTCGAAAGATAAAGAATCATGGAAAACTCAACTCGAATATGAAAATTTTCTGTCGCGCCGTTTTTCCGTTATTTATTTTTTTTATATATATAGAGTTTTATACACAGAGTATATGCTTTTTTTTAAATACTGGGCGTCGAGCCACTGCCGCGTCTCTTGATAACAATGAAAAAGTCAAAAAATCATTCAAACTGTGTCGACTTGCAAATTAATGAAACGATGTAAAAATCTCGAAGGCAAATTTGGAGTGATTTTGTTATCAGTTGAATGATTTTTTAAATTGACGTTAAAAACTTGTTTGAGTTTCTTCGACTACTCGGGGTCGCCGTAGTACTAAAAGTTCCCAAAAAACGAACAGGGTTCGTCTTTATTGCAGGGGGAAAATGCAAAATTTTAAAAATTGAAAAAATGAATTGACGTTGCTCAATATTCAGATGATGCAAGAATATCGTACTCGTAAAAACGTAAAGATGTATTAGCATACAAGAACATCCCACGTACGTTGTATTCCGCAGTTTAGTTGGAGGCAATGGGGCAACACACATGCTCAATAATTTACGCAGCTCGAGTGGCCTGAAAGTTGGGAACGGTTGAGAGAAGATGCTGTGACAGTGGCGTAGAGTGACTTGTGCAAAACTTTGCCAAGCCTAGGTAGTGCAGAGCCAGAAACACTCAGGGAGCAGAGGAGAAGCTTTCGGCTTCTTTAGGGATGAACACTACAGCAGTCACGCAGATATGTTCGGGCTGCATCTTCGTTATTTCTCTGTCTCTCGATATAGACCAGTATGAACTCAAAGGTGCAGGTAAATGTCTATCAGAACTTATTTGCCTTACGACAGCATCTCATAAAATTGTGTGGCTGATTTCTTCGGTCTCGACGAGAGCTTGACGACCAAGAGTGAGGATACGGGAACGTTGGAAAAATACGGAACTGTTACAATGCCGTCAGGCCTATGCGCTCTTTGGACGGTTGGCACAGTGTCGAATTGACATGGCGAGAGCAAATGCTGCGGTGTCGAGCTGACACTTTGCCCGAAACGCGAAGGGTCATTCATTTTTGTGGCCGCAAAATCGCGAAGGTATAAGAGAGCATCAGTACCCCCTGCTAAGCTGAGAGCGTGTGTGAATTACAACCGGTGGCGTTTCTGGGCCATGCGCCCACGATATCGTGGGTGTTTATATACGCTTCGTTTTGTTTGTTTGTTTGTTTTTTTTTAATTCTCGAACAACCACGTGAATCCTACCCTCCAGCCCTTTTCAAAGTTTTTTTGTTCCACCCGCTACGGTGCTATGTACTGCGCTACCCTTATTTAGCTTTCACTGCGAGCACACCCTTATTCACGAATACACGTTCGTACAAATACCTTGCAAACAGATGGGCCGAGCTGATAGAATTTACCACGTAACCGGTTCTGGCTTACGTCCTTTTTCCTTTCGAGGTGTTAATGTTGCGAGATAAACACGCGCATATAGGCGTGTACGTATTGAAAGTGGGCAGAATGTATATATACGAGCGGGTGGTGATTCCCTCGCGATGCCCCGGTATACATAAAGTACCGGGCATAAATCATGCGTGACTTCAGGTTCTTATTTCTCCACATATATATCTCCGTGTAGTCGCGCGAATACGGTATCGTCAGGCTGTTTTGAGATACGAAGAAAAAAAATATTATACGACACACGGGGAGGTTGCGGCAATGAAAAAACGTCATAGGAAATGGTTGTGCGCTGTAGAACGGGAAAAGCTGAGCCAGCTAATGACGAGAACATGGCAATGTTGGATTATCATGACTAAAAAAAGAAAAATCAGCATCGAGCGGAATATTAAAAATTTTCCTCCAATTATCGAATGTCATTGAAATTAAACCATCGAATTGATGAATCAGACGAACTGAATATCATAAAATGCTTTAAATTCGTTCGGAATTTCATGTTATGAAAATTCAGTCCTCAGCATTCGTTAAGGATCAATGTATGTGCTAATTAGTTAAATTAAGATTGCGGGTTATTTCCATAGCCCGTATCACTAACCATTCATGTGTGACGAATATTTGTCTATGAAATTTTCGATAATCCTGGAAAGTTGATCGCCATAAACGAGTGTGCATATGGAGACATGCGAGGACCACATCGCGAGAATAGTTCACCGCATTTCTCAAGTTTTATCGCAGCTATGCTAGCTCATTCTCACCCTTAACCTACATTAACTTTGCGCACGTACTACAAGGCGTTCTCCCTCGCCTGCCCTCCTCGTATAATAGTTTGGATCGCGAGCTAGGGTGAAAAAAGGGACGATCGATATAAACGTTCGTACAGTAAGCCCGGGTTCGGTATATACCCATTGAAAACAAATCCTCAAAGAGTTCTCGTCGCGCGCGCCTCCGTTGCCCTCTACGCTCGCCCTCTCTCTCTCTCTCTCTCTCTCTCTCTCTCTCTCTATCTCTCTCTCTCTCTTGCTCTCCTATTCTCTTACACTCCCTTTCACCTACCCGAAGCTCGTCTGCATCTCCTGTGCTCCAACCTTCTCGACCGAGGACCGATTAATACTTGAGCAACTCGATATATCGCGTTGCTCCACGTCTATAGAGAAGAACGTGCTTGTCGTACGTGGTATGCACCAAGCACGTTCTACCATGGCCTCCTAAGTGCATCCCATGCACAACGATGCGAGACTTTTCAGGTTGTCGGTTTACGAGAAAGGTAATGGCCAGCTCGCCAGAGCTACCATAGAAGCTTTTTTTCAACATCCCACCGGAATCCGCAGTCTACCAAAGTGGATAACACATAAATTCTGTAATGAATACCCGGACCACTATGTGTTATTACTCATACAACCCCAAATCCACTCGGGAACAATATTTACATGATTCCACGGTACTTAAATAAATGACCTTGATGGACGATCTGTCGAGCATAACGCGAAGGATATTTTCACTCAAACTCGTAGATTTCTAGATTTCTCTTGTGTAAAGAACCCAGATGCACTTTTTGAGGAAAAAAAGTTTCCAAATTAATTGAAAGTATTGTTTAGATTATTATTTTCGTCACGTACCATTTTATTATTATTTTAGGATATTTTCACGCCATCGGGTGCAAGCAACCAGCAGCCAGTGGGATTAATGAACCGCCCTTGATGCGACACTTCATCTGGACCTATAGCACAATCCCTATGTGAGAAATGCTTCGACGTTCCGCAGCACGTAATGGTCGGAGCGGAAGTCCTAAACGTACGTACTGGACTGACCCAAATAGCATTGTGCATTCGAGTTAAATAAAGCTTTTTCGGTGACGCAGCTAGAACTTGGTTTTTATTTCAATGAAGAATAATCGAATCCAGCAACGTTCACTGTCGCATACTGAGAAAACGATTTATTTATATGTACCAGGATTAGTTAACTGCTAACAAATGTAAATTTGGATGCAGCGAAATAAATGTTTTTGAACAGTTAATGAATCATTTATTCCAGCTTCTCGCGGTTGTCTGAAATAAACATTTGTTAATAGTTAATAAATTAATCATTTGATAAAACGTAACCTCTGTTGATAGCAAATGAATTTGATGATCATGAACATCTACTGAGTAAAGGGAAATAAAATCGATCGAAAAAATCATTATCTTCAAGGAAATGCTATGCCTATGAAATTTGATCGTGATACAAAAGATGTTTTTTGGCCATTGACAAATTTTGTAATAGTTAATGAATGTTTGAGTAAAAGTACCAACTAAATATATTTCTTTATTATAAATAAACTGTTTTCTCAGTGCTGCAAGTTTTTATAGATCTGGACCCCTTTCTGTCTCAATTGAATGGAATCAAATTCCTAGGAGGTGCTGTCGTAACTTAGATTCGTTGGACATGATAGTCTTAATGCAGTTAGTTCGATTGGACGAAAATTTCTCAGCGGATTGACGACATGATATTGAAGTGAATAATTTTTATCAAATATTTTCTCGTTCCACGCGAGTTCGTGCGTTTGTATTCGCGTAAACTTGATCCCCTCGCCTGTGGTAGTCACACATATCTATGTATGCATATACGGGTGCATGTGCAACGAGTTTTCGTATCCAAAGGGGTCGTAGAATGACGCGCGATCGAGTATCGCACTCACGAGCTCCGATGACTCAGCTCTTCAGCCCTACATGCGGACGTGTGAGTGGGGTAGGTGCTTGAGGGGTAGGGAGTTAGTTGAAAAAGCGGGTGGGACGATTATGCCCTTTTCTCTACTGGCCCCGAACCAAACTCCGGTCACTCTCGTATCGATCCCAATAGGATGCGACATGACCATCACCACCACACCACCCATCCCATTGTCCAGTTAGTTCCATGGTCCAGAGACTTCGTAGGAATAACTTTAAAGTTGGACAATTTTTTTCACTGCCCCCCTCATCGATTTTTCAATTTATTTTATTTTTGTTTCTGGAAATTCCGAAAATTTGATCATCTTTTTGGGACTATCACGCCCGTGAAATTCTTCGAGGTGGAAAAATAAAAGCAGTTTGAGCAGCTCGAAGAATCTCCGATTTTTGCGTTTATTTTCAACGACGCAGGCTGCCGTATTGTTTCTCGGCCATTAGAAATCAATGCCTCATATATAAGGCTCGCAATTATTACTAACGATGTTCGATATGTCATAATTTTTTTTCTCACCGTACGAAGAGCATCGATATGATTGAGAGAGGGAAAATCGTTATTTCGCATCCCCAACGGTTTTGTTCGTTGCAGAATGAAATACTTCGAGGTCGCGACGTAGATTAATGACCGAGTACGAAGGGTGTAGAACGATGAGATGCTGCAAGCCATCAAGGGCATTCCTCGCGCATATATCGGGTGCTGATAAACAGAAAGGCATATTTCACTCAACTCTTCGAGTCTATTTTCACAACTTACGACTTTTATCCCTCTCCCGGTTAATATACACGCACAGCTGCGAAAAGGAGAGAAAAATATGAATTCCCACTAGTGCGTCATCTACGGCAAGTACGCAACGATTAATAATTAGTGCTGGGGAGGCACTAAGTATATTTTTAAAAGCCATGGATCGAACATCAGCTTCACGTCGTATGAGACACCTACGGGGGTCTTCACATGAAATTTATCTTGAGGTTCATGTTTCCGAGTGCTTTTTAGTTTTTAGAAGAAAATTGTATGATCATTGATTAGCTGAATGTTATTTTGACCCTGTGACAACTTTGCATCGTCATCACATGTGAGTGAAAAAAGAATTGGATGACGCGAAGTTAAAATATGTGATACTGACTCAACGATTCGTGCGATGGTATCCTCGTCCGAGTTTGACCTTAAGACAGATCGTTTAATCAAGTCTTCTTAGATTTATTATTCAATTTTCGTTTAAAGCGACATTTATTTGTTGCAAACATGCTGCAGGTAAAAGATTCGGGATTACTTATTCCAAGTGGATAAATAGCCGGCCAATCTGACGTGGAATGGTCTATACACATACACGCTCTCGCATATAAGAGCCCACAGGGGTGCGCTATTTTCTCTTCATCCCCGGATCCAAACTCCTTTCCTCTTCTCTCTCTCTCTCTCTCTCTCTCTCTCTCTCGCTCACTTAGGCAGGGTGTGACGTACGCACCAAGAGAGCCACACATGGGGTCTAGAAACGGTAGCAGGGGTTTAGCTGAGATCGTGTAATTTCCCGGTGGACGACGTAGTGCGTGGGGAGCCCGGGGGAGAGCAAAGTGCGTGTGTTTGTGTATTTGTGCGATATGTCGATCGACAAACCCGAGGGTCGTTCAACCAGTATGTTGTCTCGTGTCTCGTGCGTCGTGTCGCCACCTCGTTCTCGTGATCGTGAATGTCTTGTATTTGTGATCGTTTAGGCCTAAGATTTCTTTCTACATATTAGACGACCGCAAAGTGAGAATCTGTTCTCCACGATCTGTCAACCCCTTTGAATGATCAATTTCTTGTACAGCTTTACGGAATAAACCCTAAATATACGCATTACATTAGTTTTTCGATGAATCAAATAATTTTCTGGAATTAAAGCTGGGAATCTCGTAATAACATTGCAAACATTTCTGGTGGGTACAAAAATTGTCATTCGGATATCTGGGTCAGATATCAGTGAAAAAGTTAATGGATACCTGATTCGAAATTAAGTGAAGGAGATATTTGGCCGCTGTCAATTTCAGCTCATCTGGTAAAAAATAAATATATAATCGTTCGGTACAAGAATCGTCATTCGAATTTCTGGGTCAGATATATCAGTGAAAAAGGTAATGGATACCTCATTTGAAATTAAGTGAAGAAGGAAAAAAAATCAGGGAAAAAAAATAATTAAAAAAAAAGTGCAATTTTTAAGCAAAAGAAATTTGTATCGTGTACGATGAAGAGGCTGCGGAATTGACGAGTGTTGGATACAGTGCGATAGTGGAAATCTTTTTTTTATTTGTCACAACGATCGTGATATATTTCCGTCTTTTTTGTAAAGTGATCAACGTGCTGCGTTGTGTTTGTTACAAAATCATCAATTTGATTATATTCAGTGCTGGCAACTTGGGTTCGTGGCGATTGGCGCGCAACTGGTGTGTCTGTTATCCACGAGTTATAACCTATAATAATCGTTGTTTGAAACGCACGTGAATGGTCTGTGTATTCAGATACGTTTATGTGACTATCACTGTCATCCCATCGTGGAGTGCGCCTGGGACACGTATCTCACGGTTTCTAGATACGGACGGTAATTGTCGCTGATCGGGAGCGATATTCCACGTGACACTTTCTTCGCGTTTCCCACTTTTCTTCTCTACTCCCCTTTGCTCATGCTATAGCTTCTCCAACGCTCAAGCAAATGAAATATCGCAATCGTCTCTGGGTATTTTGGCTATAATCGCTTTTTCGAACGTGAGAATAATGCCTGACTCGCGAAATCGACGAAACTCATAAACTCTTACGAAGAGAAATAAAACTGACGAAATTCCTGCGATTCTTTGCCGATTGTTTAAACGCACGGATACATTATTCGGGCATTAACAAGACCAAAGAAAATAAAGAATAATAAACACGAGGCTGAGTCGTGAGTAAAACTGCCCAAAGAACTCGTCCCGACTTTTTTTCAACGTTGACCCGTTAATTATTCGGTTTTACGATATTTTCAAGGTGACTTATGTCCTTGGAGTTGCATAAATCTTAAAACTCAGCCCAACTCGTAGCCGGGGGTTGTATTACGTTCAATCTACTCGCGATCTTTCATCCACACCTCCTCCCTCGTACACGTTGAAATATATTACTCAACGCCGTATCAAAGCAGTTACGTACTTAGTCGCTGCGGGCGGAAAATAGCGATAATAATAATATTTTATAACTCGCCGAGGATTTTTGTACCTGATTCTCTTCTCAAGATAATTATACACCATTCAGATATTGTGATAAGTGCTCATATAAAAAAATCGTAAACATGTTGATCCCGATGTTAACGTCGCCGACTTCGAGCAAAAGTGACGACGGTGCTGTTAAATTATTCGTCGGGCAAATACCGCGACATCTCGAGGAGGTCGCTCTCCGACCGATGTTTGAGGAATTCGGCAAGATCTACGAGTTTACCGTGCTCAAGGACAAGTACACCGGCATGCACAAAGGTAAAGTGGTTTGGTGTAATTTCAAATTGATTTATTATTAAGTTCTCCATTTGAACGAAATTTGAAGGGAAGAAAAATCCATTCGTGACATTATTTTATGTTTAAAAAATGACTGGAAGGTCTGAGGAAAAAATTCTTCGGATTCTTCAAGAACGAATTGGAAAATGAAAGATTAATAATGAAGTTGGAGCGATCCAAGAATCACGTTTTCTCAGAAAAAGAATCTGGCCGTACATCGTGTTGGAGAATTGTCATTCACATATGAATATCAATTGAATCGCTTGACGCTTATCTCCAGACAATTTGTACTTTGTACGTCGTCTCCTCGTCAAAAACTTGTACAAGCTAAGTTTAAATGATATTCGTGTTGCGGTGGCGTCTCGACGACGCCAGAAACGACGCCGACGCTTCGCCCCGGTGCTGCACGTATATACAGCACCGCGACGACATTAATTAATGTATCACTGGATTAATCCGCGTGCGACGAGAAATCGCGTGCGTCGCATGATTTCTCGCAATGAGCAAAAACGAGGCACGGGAAACGGAAAAGAATGCCAAAAATAATCAAAGATCGAAGTTTCTTTGTATGGCGAAGGGAAAAAAAGGGAATGCTCGTTTTCATAGAAGAGGGAGAATAAGGCAGTTCGGTTTCAATCGCACAAATTAACCCATTGAAAATGGAACGTATTGACGCATTCAGGGCCCTGAGTACTCAAGTGCAAAGGTTCGAATTTTTTGAAAACAATTTTCAGATATTTCGCGCATTTCAGGACAGTCCCATTAAAAGTTTGTTGTTTTTTTTCAGAAATAATTGAAAATTACGTATTTCACGTGATCTGTTCGGAAAACATCCCCGGGGAAGATTTAAGACTCATTGATGAATCATTTGATAATTTTCGTACAATGAGCTGAAAATTTACGCGAGCCCTACGTACGTGTTTTGCATGTGGATGATACCTTTTGACCTTTATCAACAACTCACCCACCTTTTAAAGGCCACGTCGCCGTTTCACCATTTAAAGTGGAATTTACCACGTGGGATATAAAAGTCATCTCGGAGTTAGCTGCTTCTACGATTGCCCACAAGTCGTGAGTGGTTATAATAATAATGAGAAAGAATAAACGGTAATAATAACGAGGGAAATAATGAATTGGTAGTAATCTAGAAAAATGATGAAGCAGTTTGAGCATGTGCTGTGTGTATACTCCCTCGACAGGGCTTTTTTTAGTCTGAATAATTTTGCTACGCAATGCCTTTGTTGGAGCAAGCAACAATCTTGGTAATTAATCACGATTCGTTTTTCGCTGCGAAAAAAAAATAATAAAAAATATAGATACGAGAATTTTGATATCGATCTTGAATTATGAGCTATGGAGTTTTTGTTTTTACGGGGCAGGTTGCAATCATATTGTCTGACACTTTACATCATCAGTGTTATATCATAAACAAATTTCGTAAAAAATCGTCACCGAGTTTGTTGACCGAATAATAAGACGTGGTAGTCATGATCAAAAAACTAAAAAACGCCATAACCGAGATTCAAATTCATAGGAGGCTTTGTGCCTGATAAACGCAAATTCCAAACGCTACTCGAAATCGCTGCCCCCGGATCAAAATAGTTATACTCAACGTAGAATGCGCTACGTTATATCCTCGCAGCCAGAAAGGCGACATGGAAGTCGTGACATTACTCTCATACCGTTTAAACCCTCGTTGCTGGTGAAACAATAAATTTCACAGGCTGTATTGATGTCGGTGGCTTGCGCCCCCTGTAAGCGACAGAGGCTAACGGTTTGTGAGGGTAACAGAGGAAATGAGAATCACATAATTAATCTGCTCTACGATTTACATCCCTTCATCATCGATCTCATAATTATAACAAGAAAACGATCTTTTTTTCGCAATATTCATTTTATCAATATATATTATTGCCCAAAGTCGCACAAATTCATGAACAAAGATCAGGCTGTATGTGTATATGTATAGGACTACAGAGGAAGGGCTCAATGTTGGTCACTGTCACGGTCACTGATTGGTCGCGACTGACGACATGTTTCTCTGTGTCCCCATTCGACGAGAAGTTTTTGGATACGAATGACACGATATTTTCAGTAACGTCTTTACTCCGTACTTACTTTGCGTCCGCTAGGTACACCAGCTTTCTTGTGTACCGAGCGGGTGAAACGTTTTTGGTTGGCAATCCTCTTAAAGGGGGTTAGAAAAAATTGCAAAGTAGCGATTAACTTGGCCGGCCTTTTTCCTCGTAAAAGGGATTCGCTATGATACATCTAAACCATTCCATTTCATAGACTTGGGTCGTTGTAACAGTTTCCTCACCGTTCTCGCTTACCTTGTCGGACTGATACAAGCGTCCACCGACGTTTCGGAGACCTGTTTCCGCCACGGAAACATGCAACGGAAACGAGGACTCCAACCCCGAGGTCCTTTTCCTCTGTTGCGAGAAATCGTGCGAAGACAATGATCGTACACATATACACAAATGCAGTGCGCAGTGATACTTAATTCGTGCCATCTCGATGAAGAGTCGTCTTCATCTGTAGACAAATAAAAGTAAAAAATATTTTCGTTCAAAGCACTTAACCGGATCCGTAGAATGTTAATGAATTTTTCGTGCACAATAAAAATCATAGGAGGCAAGCACATTTGACGTACAGTGTATGAAACCACGGGAGAATAGTTACCGTTATTTATAAACGACCTGGATTTTTCGTGAACATGAGATCGAGCGAGACCCAAAAGAACGCAACAAAGGTAAACGCAAAATAAGGAACCCTAAACAGTTGCCAGTTTTTTTTTTTTTTTTACAGTAGTTCCTCTCGGTGAGGTAAACATTTCATATTCAATACAATTTAAAAATAACACCCCTCTTTATTAACCATAAGTGTAAAGTGAAATCAGCTGGAGTATAAAATTATGTATCATACTGATGCGTCCCAAAGTACATTCATGAAACGACTAGCCGTGTATGTAGGCTAGAGCGTCGTCAAGAAGAGAAGCGGCAACGAGAGGAGCAGGCTCGGGAAGCTGAGAAGAGTCGCAAAGAACATGAGCGTCGGCTAGAACAGCTTCGCCAACTTGACGATAGAATGCGGGAACGTGAAGCGGAAGTTCGCAGACGTGAAGAAAGAGCTAAGCAGCACGAAGAGGAAGCCAGGCGACAGGCCGCCGAATCTAAAAAAGACGCTG